>JAOVVI020003730.1:0-17487 GCA_028571085.2 Nepenthes alata | reverse complement strand
GATTCCTCGATAAAATATCCGGGCATTACAGCTTCTTTGAGTCGTTTTTCTAAATTGAGAGTGAAATGGAACAAGACCATGCAAACAACCCCATCAAGAAACAATATTATTAAGAGTTCTATTCTTTAATATTACTTGTATAGCACAATATCAAAGTCGCCAGCAAAAGAAGACTGATGATTAAAGCTTGCAAGAAAAGATTTAATATTGACGAGCAGCTACCATCCAATTTATCACACACCTTATATTCTCAAGCTCAACAACCTTCTTCAATAAGAGTAAGATGAAAGATCGAGAGAGTCAAACTTACATTGGTATCATCTCCATAACCATACATCATGTGCTGCACTGTTGCATCCAAGTGGGAGTGAAACTATATTCTGAGCACGTAACATAATTTGCAACAGATAATGAGTACTCACAATCTTTCTGAAACATTCCTCGCTTGCGCTTAAATGAAATTTCAGATGTTCTTGATGACTCAACTTTGGGTTTGGAAGGACCTGTAGAGTTTCCACTCATCTTCTTTGAATCAGAACTTATCCTGCAGGCAGGGAAAAGCAAATAAATTAATATAGCTAAAACAATTATAAACAATATTTACAATTATTTGAGCATATTGAGGTTTCTTGGTCTACTGGTATATGCAACTTAAAGGTCAAGACTAGAGCACAAAACTTCAAAGCCTTCCCACTAGTTCCCTACTGCATAGAATTCAGTACAAAAAATACGTATTGTAAATCCCCTTGGAAAATGACACCTTACCATCTCCCGCAAGGGTCACGTGAGGGACACGTTCTGCACGCCCAAGTGTCCCAGGTGGACTCCAAAGGTTCCGATCCAGAAACAGGCATGGAAGCACAAATATCCGAGTATTTGACACACGTAATGAATAGCAGGGTCAAAGTAACTCAACGACAACAATCAAGCATGAAGAAAAGATTCAGCAATTCCGTGCATCAAAATCATAAAAATGCAATAAAGAAATTGACACAGGATTTTGATGACAGAGTAAATGTTATGAGTAGATTAAAAAAACCTTCCACTAATCAGGAGCCACCTTCAAGGGATTTCCATTATAAGACGAAAGTCATTACAATCAGTTGTTATGACTTGCTATTGCTCTAGCCTATTAACTCCTAAAATGTTACCCTACTGTAAAACCTCTTTGGATTACCCACCATAGCCATGGACCTGGACGTGCCTGGTGCCCTTCTTATAGCTAGACCTTTCCTTCCATCAGTGCACTAAGGCTTCACAAATGAAGACATGGAATATGAAATTTTTTTATGGATATCAACACGATAAACCTTTAACTTTGCAACTCCACAATCAAATGAGTTTTATATATCAAGGATCATTGAAGAGGAAGCAGATGAGCTCTCAGTGCTCTCTCTTTCAACTTGGTTCTCCTTGATTTGCCATACTCACGTGCCTGTCTATCCATCTGTCTATACATAGAGAGAGAGTCAGACATTTTGCCAGAAATCATACTAAGACATCAAACATAAGTCATGCAGAGACGTTAGTGAGAAGTCACTTGAGAGTGTGGACCACGTTCGGCTCACACTATTCACTTTTTTACTGAAGTTGCTCAGGCTCCAATCTTGCGACAGTCTTGGGCAATCCAAAACATAAATATCACTCGAGCTTAAATCTCGCATCTAGCTCACAATAGCCTTGGCCAATCTTGCACTACATGTCCCACTTGAGCGGAACTATTGGTGCTCGAATGCCCGACTCTCCTTCACTCAAGCATCTGAGTCACAGCAGGTTTATAATGCCCTTGTCCAATACTTCCTGTGAAAGTTTATTGAGCCCAACAAATCATATATCCAGAGTTGCTTGAGCTTGACATAGTAATTTATGTGGCTCTTTTGGTGTGTCTTTGGCTTGCTTTGTTGTTGTTTTAGCAAGGGGAAGATTGATCATGTTTTGATTATGGTATAGATATTTTTGTGCATCTTGTTGATTATGATAATTTGAGCATTTTGTGTATATCTACACATCTTGTGTATATTTGTCACTGGTTTTTTTGTTTATGATATGTGCAGGCTATTGTAAAGCAATTTCCAATATGATGGTGTTGGAATATTTTCTTTCTATACTTTGAGGGATAGAGGATGTTTTGTTACGGAATATTGAAGGGGAGGTTGTTAAATTTTTAGTATTAGCATTCCATGGCAAAGTCCTCTTTCAGGCCTTGTTCTGATTTGGAATTTCTGTGCTGGACTAATTTTGAACGTCAAGCTCAAGCAACTTTGGACATATGATTTGTTGGGCTCAATAAACTTTCACACGAAGCATTGGACAAGATCATCAGAAACCTGTTGTGACTCGGATGCTTGAGTGAAGGAGAGTTGGGCACTCAAGCACCAATAGTTCCGCTCATGTGGGACATGTAGGGCAAGATTGGCCAAGGCTATTGTGAGCTAGATGTGACATTTAAGCTCAAGTGATATTTACATTTTGGATTTCCTAAGATTGTTGCAAGATTGGAGCTTGAGCAACTTCGGTAAAAAAGTGAACAGTGTGAGCCGAAAGTGATCTGCACTCTCGAGCGACTTCTCTCGATGTCTCTGCATGACTTCTGTTTGATGTCTCAGTATTGGAGCTTGAGCAACTTCAGTTAAAAAGTGAACAGTGTGAGCCGAAAGTGATCTGCACTCTCGAGTGACTTCTCTCTGATGTCTCTGCATGACTTCTGTTTGATGTCTCAGTATGATTTCTAGAAAAATGACTGCCTCTCTCTCTATATATATACAGATAGACAGGCACGTGAGTATGGCAAATCAAGGAGAACCAAGTTGAAAGAGAGCATTGAGAGCTCGTTTGCTTCCTCTTCAATGATCCTTGATATATAAATCTCATTTGAGTGTAGAGTTGTAAAGTTAAAGGTTTATTGTGTTGATATCCATCAAAAATTTTCATATTCCACGTCTTCATTTGTGAAGCTTTAGTGCACTGATGGAAGGAAAACAAACCATGTCTTCATTTGTGAAGCTTTAGTGCACTGATGAAGCTTTATATATGAGATGGTACATATAAACATATAAAACAAACCACAAGGTCCATCAAAATCACTGAAAATCAAGGAGATATTTCATACTAAATTATCATCCGTATCAAACATCTCCTCCGGGACATAATCATAACAAATAACGATCCAGTCAAATCTTATAACTGATATCATATCATATGATCTGAGGTAACATCACATAATCACGACCATCATTACATCCACATGGGACATAAATCATAGTCCAAAACCAAATCTCATAATCTCACATGTTGAAATCAAAGAAAACCGAAGCCAAATCATATAAAAAATCATATAAATATAAAACATGTTCTATGATTTAACAGATCCATACGTACGAGACATTCCTATTGTCCATCCGTGGGCCAATCCATGTATCTCAAATCATAGTCCACACAAATGCATGTAAAAATACCAAACAGACACGAAATTAGATAAACAAAATTTTACAATACCAACTTGAGGAAGGGCTACACCTACCCCTAATAACCTTGAGCCATATCAACTGCAGTTTAGGCTAGCAAGCTAGGCAACCTATATACTCTATCTTTTATAGGTAAGGTTGCTCACTATATTTTGTCAACCGCAACTTTGGGTATAACATCAAGTTTTAGTTATATATTATGACGTCCAAATATATTAATTTCTACTAATTTCTTATGATTGTTCTCATTAAAACATATGGGGCAAGTCAACTACATTACAGCTCAACCTTTCTACCAACGAAAGGAAGATCACATATCACAAATATATTTCTGTCAGGACCACAGTCTCCCCGTTGAGAAAGGCACCACAAATAGCATAAATCGAGTGCCTCATATCACAAATATCGACCCATCGGGTTTAGGGTCTAGGGTTTAGGAGTTAGGGGTTAGGGTCTATTCGTGGTCTCATAAAGTAGCGACCTCATCCCCCGGTAGCATGCATGTGGACTGATGCAAGGTCTAATTCATGATTCCATAGCATACAGATACACAAAATACATATAAATATAACATCCGGCATCCACAAATAACAAAACCCATCAAAAATACAAAACCTATATAAAATCACGGAACAACTGATAAAATATACATACAAGTATATACTAAACAAATTGAGTTACATAAATATATATATATATATTAGTAAGTCAAAACACATCAAAAATTAAATCAGACTAAGGATAAGGTTAGATGATACTTACATTAATCTTATACTGCGTAGATCGAAAGAAATGATGCTATAAAGTACTCAAATCACACTTTCTCTCTCCTGCAGGCGCGTCTTTTCTCTCTCTACCCGCGGTACGCCGCCTTGCCCGCGAGCCGCCGCCGCCTCTGCCTCCTCTCTCGGCCGTCGACCTTCCCTGGCGGCTCTCTCTCCTCCCCGCTCACCGCCGCTGCCTCCGCCTCTTCTCTCTCTCTCGGCCGCGAGCACCCTCCTCCCTGCGCGCTGGACCTCGGCCGCGCAACCCACTGGCGCCGCTCGACCTCCTTCTCCCTCTCTCCTCCTCCTTTTCCCCCCGCGCTGCTCCACCGCTGCACCCACTCTTTTCTCCCTCTCTCTCCTTTCTTTTATTTCTTTTTCCTTTCTGCTTCACTCTTTATTTAACCTAAAAACTTATTGTTTATAACATCAAAATATAAAATATATATAAAATACCATTAACATATCTAAATAATAATATATTGATCATACAATCACAACCATTAAAAATCACATTCAAAAATAGCTCTAAGTGTCATTAACTAATCAACATTAAAATATATATATAGAACAATATATTTGATTAATTAAGGCACGACATCAAAAATTTCATCAAAAAAATACTATTTAAATTTATAAGATTCTATCATTATTGCCAGTCAAATATAAATATAAATTGAAATACCAAAATCTAATAATTGAAGGTTACAATAAAACATTAAAACATATAAATATTTTTAACACCTTAAAAGCTAATTCCTAGTAGTCTTCTTTCAAGCTCTAATCCCCTACAAATCATTTCAAACCCTCTAATCTAAAAGGTTAACAAAAATACATATAAGAATAAATGTAATACTTAATAAAATATATATATTTATATATAAATATATACCAATAAAATATATAAAAATTATCGCATGATCAAAATTCTAAAAAATACAATAGCTTAAATTTTCAAGTAAATCATGCAAAAGTTAAAATTAATGAATATGTAGGTCAAGATCTCTACACATATATATACATATATAATATGCCAAAATTATGCTAACATAGAAAAACCCAAATATTTGTGATAGCCTCATAAATAAAAGACAATTAATAAAGTTTGTATTATAATTATTTTATATAATCAAAAGTCATCATTATCCACAACTTGTGGATAAGTTGACTATTTATTATTTCATATAATTAGAGCCAAATGCTATTTTTTATGAGTTATTAATATTAATTTTAAATTTTGATTTACTAATAATATATTATATTAATTTTTTAAAATTAATTTTATAAGAGTTAAATTAAAAATTCTACTCAAACACGAATGCTTTCTTATCTTTCTTATAACGAAGAAAATATTTCATTTACCAAACATATGACATGTAAAATAATGGAGTAAAAATTATGGATATGCATAACTTTTAATGTATAACTTAGAAATGTGTAGAAATATTGAAGTTAGGATTTTAAAAATTTAACATAATTTTTATAATTATTTTCAAATATAAAAAATTGATAAATAATTATATAAAAATTTAAGTTATGCAGTATTATAAAATTAAAATTTAAAGACATGTAAGTGCATTAAATAAAATTTTAGCATTTAAAAATAATTTACATGGATTTAATATATATATACTTCATAAAATTTTATAAAATTACAGTAAAATTATAAGCATATAAAATTTAAAATAGTTTAAATACTCATTTAATTTTTGACTTTTATTTTTCAAATTTAATTTTTGATCTTTGTTTTAGTACTAATTTTATATCATTTAAAACATATGCCATACCTACCATAGTTTATATTCTATAATACCACATATGTGATGTCAAAAAACTCATAATAGCAATTAAAATCTAAATATAGAACATTCAATTAAAGTAGTATTAGAAAAGTGGGTGGTGGGAATTAATTGCCTATGCACAAATTGCAATACATTATCACATAAAAAATAAACCAACAAGATATTTAAGTAGAACTAAAATAATACAATTTTGCAAAAAATAAAAAAAAATTACATCATTTAAAATTGTAACTGAGATGGAAATTAATACTTTAGAAAATTGGAACCCAACTTAAAAAATGTCTTTACAGGTTGGAATTAATGATCCCATCTCCTTTCACATACTCATTTTGCTAACATAGGCTTAGTTTATTAGATTTATCGACAAATTAAAGAAAAATTAAAGGGCGATTCCCGGTGAACTCAGGATCGATAATTGATCTAATTTATAATCACAGAATAAAATTAACCAATTTAAACATGATAATACAAATATCAAGCTTGATAACATAAGAGATCTTTACTAATATGGCCGATTACTACCTCCTCAGAGGGTGGCAAAAGTATTCCCCAAAAACATAAAAGAAAAAAAAAAGGTCCCATGAAGCACATTTGGGCAGCCCATGCGTCTTATGATGAGTGGCAATGAAAGAAGCCACCAGCATACCAAACCAGCGCACCGCATTTTTGCAGAATCCACCGATTGTTCTCTACATTCACCAACACTAAGAGTTTGCCGAGCTCCGAGCATCCCTGAGGCCCTAAGGAACAGGTGCGCATAGGGGAAACATGTGTACAATGTTAGTCTGAATTCGACAAGTAGATTTGGTCGGATAGAGGAAGGCAGCATTGCACACTAACCAGTTGCTTAAATGATGACCTTAGCCCAACTTTCTTTGCCGCCTCTCCATCCGGTTTGGCACGATCCAGAGCCTGGGGAATGATTTATGACCCGTTTATGCAAAATCAGTATCCATCACAATTCACAAGCTAAATAGGATAACCCAGTGTATGAGACTTCTTACGTTGGCAGGCAATGAGAAAAGTCACCAAATGTACGCTATGTAACCTTGCATTGCGAGAAGACCGTTTCCACGGCAAAAAAAACTGTGATGTGCCGACCACAATAAAACAACGTTAACGTTACACTACTGACTTACCCTCACTATCCGCCACAAACTAATTGTGGATTTCTATAAGCCCTTTGTTTGGGAATTCCACTATCTCATCCTAATCGGATGGCAGAACAAACACACCAGTGTTTACCTACTTCAGAAGAGAATATTGGCATCTCAAAAATGACCTTAACTACTACATTAGTAAGGTTTCTGCTTGTGTTGGCTTTAATCTTAATTTACATTGGCATTAATTAAGTACATCAACAATTCCTTTCACCTCATTGGCTAGGATGATGTGCTTAGAGAAATGCAGATTCGGCATTCTTCGGACTCGTTCACACAATGGCATCCAAGGATCTTAAGATAGACGTAGATTCAAACTACTCAGCCGCATCTGTTTTCAAAAGATTTTCGAGTTTCAGATTCTAGAGTTATAATTGTTTTCTAAAGTTCTAGCAGAATTCGTCAACAGGGGCATGTGAAACAGCCTGGTGCAAATTCAAGTAATAGAGCCGTTTCCCATGCAACATAAAATTTCTGTACACAAGAAATTGACCAAATGGACAAACAGAACCTGAAGCCCTACCATCAAATGGCTGCCGTGTGGAAGCCTTAGTGAACAAAAATCAGTAGGATAAGTTAGAATAAAAATTCCTCCAACTACCGTATACCAGTAAAGTACTAAACCTGAAACATCCTCTGACTGTGCAAACCCCAGTCTGGTGCTGCTCCCACATCCATATGCCACATACTAATCGTCCAGGCATCTACTGTAGAGCCACAGAAATCTACAAGGAGGGCCACCCACCTACCAGTGCATAATAAGAAGACCCCTCAACAGTTTAACCCTCTCCAATGCAGATGAAAGACCCCAAAAGCCCCATCGTAGACAACCCAGGCCCTTCCTCAATATCATCACACATCGTAAATAAACCCCCACATGACCAAAAGAAAACCTCAAAATAGGGGAGAGGAAAAAACATAAAATGTGGCATAAACAGTGCAGAAGACAATAATACATATATATTGTAAATTCTAAATGGAGATCCATCTTCCCCAGAATAAGTTGTGGGGTCTCCATACGGATTAAAAAAAAAATCAAAAGGAAGCTGGAAAAGGTGGAAAAGCACATTAGTTAGTTTGATGGGTAGGGGAAGGCACACTCAGTCAACAGACTTCCAGGTGTTGAATCTTATGCAGCAAACAAGACACTCAACTTAAGTGATTGTTTCGGCATCTGAAATCAATAATGCTTTCATGGTCCAGGCTTTCGTAGACTCAGGTGCTTGGATCAAAGTCAACATGAAGAAAACATCATTTGTAAACACGCTAATAATTGTAAGCTACAGGGAAATGAGGCAGGGAATGGATGATTATCATAGGAAATTCTAATAGATTGCTATTTTCTCCTAGTAGGCATCCTCAGACACAACTCTTACAATGAAGACTCTTCAGAAGAGGGGGTGACATTACGGGACAAAAAAGACAGATGAATCTGGTGAATGTTGTCTTTTTCAGTAACAATGGCTAAGGAATTATATTCACAAAGTGCTTGGACAATCCAATGGTTTCAAGCAAAATGTCTCATAGACAAGTTATAAGCATGTGAATGGTTTGTGATGATCAAATCAGGTGAAAGACAGTGAAAGATTCCTTGACATTGTGAGGGCTGTATGAAAAGAGAACAAGTGCACCTTCCAGAATGATCCTCTTCCCATAGTCTTTCTTGGGCCTGTTTTTAACATGATGGGCCCACTTTACTAAAAGAACCAAACATCAACATGGTAGTTCCTCATTCGATGGGTTGTTGATTACTTTTCTCTGACACTTGGATCATAGTTCAAGTCCAGCCAATTTATAAGATCAGTACTGTGGATACATGCCATTTGTTATCCAAGTGGCATAAATATAATACATCGCAACCATGATACTGTGGATAAACTAACTATGATTGAACAACTCAGTATTAATATATAGGCAAAGATAGCCCAGAAAGAGTGACAAGGATACCTCAATTAGGGATTCCACACGACGTCTCATTCGAGTGTGCATGAATCCTTCAGAGCACTGTTGAGAGATTCGTGTAAGGATATTGCAGTGTAATAGGCATTACATATATATGTGCTTAAACACAAATTAGGCCTATGTTAAAATAAAAAAATTCAGATATGATTAACAAAAAGACTGGGGTGGGGTCATCATGAGAAATAACCATAGATTAGCACCTTGTTCATTTAAAAACACAAAGAGGACTTCATATAATTCATATCATCATCCTAACATGATTAAAAGTGCAAACTGCAAACAATAACTCGAATCTGAGGGTATCGAAGGGTGAACATTAGGTACAGCATCCACAATGCCAAATGAAATTATCTGGATAAGCTATCATGACTCAATTTGTAATGATTTTGCAATTATTTTCCCTGTGAAATTTATTTCTCAAAGTACTTGGGCACAAAAATATTCATGATGTTTCTGGATTTCACAGCATCTTGTTGCAAGTTCTGAGTTCCTTTTATAGAACAATACTACATGATAAAGATCATGTGTTGGTGATATAGTTAGTAGTGTGGCCTTGTGAGACGTACATTCCCATCACAAGCTTGACTTGGATAGCGGTGTTAGTTAATATTGACAAAAGCATCAACAGGCATTACTATTAGAACAATAGATATTTGGTGAAAAGAAGAAAGTTGAATTTACATTAGTCGAATAGACACCAGATGGTGAACCCACATGCCTTAGTCCAAACAGACACCCATTAGGGTGGCAGACACCCACTGTGCAACTTACGCCATCTGGTTTTTAAACACAACTTTCTTCTTTTAAACCAATGTAGAACTAAATTCCTTTGTATTACAATCTACTACAACATTTACCATTGTCCTAAATTACTGGTAGGTTTGTACCAAAATAAAAAGTATTTAATCAAAATGAACTGATTAGAAAGTTATCCACGCAGAAGTAGAATTCTACCAAGTCATGCCATAAATACATTTATTTTAGATCTATCCATAGATCTAAATGGATAATTGTCATATTATCCAATCAACCCATCACAGCAGGATCTTGCTCCCTGGCAAAGTTGCAGTGGCCAACCATCCCAACTGTATTCCAAATTTTGTTGCATGCAAGCTCAAGCAAGTTTTCAAGAAGACTGATTATTCAAGTTATAAAACCAAAAGACAGTTCGAGATTTTAAATCCAGAGGCCCACAACTATAAACATTATGATAGAGGTAACAACATATCAATGCTCCACTATGAAGATCAGCCATCTAAAGTGCCTTCTCCAGGAAGAATCAACCGACAAGACCATTATATTTGACTAAAGAAGTTACATGAATGGCACGTTTATAGAAGGCCAACTTTACATGCAACAAATTGGTAGCTTTCAAAGGTCATGAAATAATGCAATTTTTACAGTGGATAGCCAAAAAACAATTAAAGATAAAGGACGAAGAATTACATGGAAAACTATTAGTTATTGAGATGAAATAGGGCAACTCATGGAGAGGAAAACAATTATTCAGCCAAACTAGATCATTAAATAAGTGGCATCTTACATACGTTTTCTTTGTTGATATATCAAACTTTCACTATAAGGGCCAGCAAAACAGGCAGCATCCTTGTGCCCTACAAGTAAATGGCGATGCCAGGTTGTATCAGAAACAAAGGCAATTGCTAATTGAAGCCCCAACCTCAAATTGTATTCGAGCCGCCAACAGGACTGCCACAAATTTATCATTGTCGCAAAAGAGGAAAGGAGAAACAGCCCGCTGATTTTTCTCACGAGCTGCAAGCTGTAGCACCAAGATGCCCTCCAAAATTGTGAATAACAATTTCAAGTGAGCGTATCACCAACAACAGGAATGAAAGACGAGAGAACTGGAAATCGAGAGGGATGAACAAGATGAAGAACAACAAAGTTGGGACCGAAAGCAGGAATAAAAGAATTGTCAAATTCTAGAGAAATTCACCACTCTTTGACTCAATCAAAGTTGATTTTTTTGTTTAACTGAATCAAAAAACAAATTGTTGAATCTGAGTCACGACTGAAAGCAGGGGAATGAAAGAATTCTCAGATTCAAGAGAAATTCTCAACTCAGTCCAAGTTGAATTTTTCTTTTAACACTTAAACAAAATAAATTGTTGAATCTGAGTCTAAGTAGCAACAAATCACCTCAATTTATAAAAATCTACAAAACCCTATCACATTCCTCCCCATTATTGGAAATTCATTCCCCTTTGCATGATGCATGAATTCCGTCAATGCTCCTTGTATTTTGCAACTGTTTGTTTCTGGAATTTCATCTGATTCATGTCCCCAAGAGTATTTTCACCATTATTCACGCATCAGGTCCTTCCCCTGTTTGCACTGGGCTGCTTCTGGCCAGATTCAAGTTCTCTCGTTTTCCTTATGGCTGCATTTGGCTGGTTTTATTTTTCCATAAGGCCACATTTGAATGGTTTTATTTTGCTTCTTTTTTTTGGCTGGTCCTCCTGGATCATTCTCCCTTGCTTGGAGAGAATTTGTCCTCAAGTCGGAGTCCGAAATTTCACCATGTTAAGGAACAAAGCCAGCAAAATTAAATGTCGAACATACTTCCTTAAATTCACCTGCCCTTGGATGTTAGTCAGTTTACCTTTGGAGTTCCTCATGCAATTTAGGACTCATATGTAGGCTAGTTAGGATGGGATGACTGCTTCAGGAAGGAAATCAACGCAATGATGTATGCTTTCATGGGAGGAAGCCCAGAAGATAATTCCTACAAAAACTCTCAAATTAAAGTTTGAATAACAGTATGATGTTCAATTCCTTCTTCCTCCTCGATCACATTTAGAGCGCATGGCATGAGATTGGCTTCAATTATTAGCTCTTCAGCGATCACATTACTTCTTTTCTCTACCTTTGAAATGAGAGCCCCGTCTCTCTCTTAAGATGAGCTAGGACTATCTTGATTCCATCTTTCTGAAAATGCAAGTGTTGGAACATCCATTATTGGATCATCCTCCTATCAAACTGCCAAGGCCGCCCAAGAAGAATGCATCACTGAATCCATAGGAATCACATCACAGAATACGATGCCAGTATAATTCTTCTTGATGGAAAGTTGAACCAAAAAATTGTTATCTACCACCACCTCACTTCGTTCTCTTAACCAAAGAGCTTGTTCAGCCACAGATGGGCCTCAATGTTTACTTCAATTTGCACCATGGTAGTAGAGACCACATTTGTACAACTTCCTCCATCAATAATGAGGTTTATCTTGCCAAAAGAAGTGCAGCTGGTGCAAAAAAATGTTATTTCATTGCCAATCAGTTGATTTCCCTTGAAGGAATCCACTATCCAGCATTCAAGCTGCACCAAACTACAAGTAACTCTCCTTCATCTGCAAAAGTGAGGCTGTCTTTATTTTGAGTTTCTTGTTCTTCTTCTTCAATTAAAGTAATCGCTTGCCAATCTGGACAGTTGGATGTGATATAACCAAGTCCCTGGCACTTGAAATATTGTAAAGCATTACATCCAAATGTTCCGGGTTGAAAAGCTCCCTTGTACATGTCAGGTTCACTACACTTATGAGTGGGGCTTGGTCTAGGGGTATTGCCCCCTTGGTTGAAAGTTACGATCTGAGTGGAAATTTAAAAAGCAATACAGAAAGATTTTTTAATTTCTTCTCCGCCTTGTTTAGCTAATTTACAAACATCAGTAAACTTCCAGTAAGCTGGAAGTTGGATCTTATTTTGAATTTCTCATACAAAGTCCTCCTGAGAATCGAGCAATTCTCTATGTTCTTCAGGTTTATTCATCTCACAAAATTAGCATTAATTGCTCAAATTTGCAAGGGTAATCTTCAACTGACAAGTTTCCCTGCTGGAAACCATGAAGCTTGAAAAACATTTCTTTTAGAAAAGTAATTTCCTTTGCAATTCCTTTATCATCATCTCCCATGGAACAATTTTCTCTCATTCCTTCTGTGAATGAGATTGACCCACCAAATTCAGGCGTACTTCATAAGTTTTTGAGCATCTAATTTCACTTTCAATGAATCTTCAATATCTTCGCAATCAAAGATGTGCTTGACCTTGCTTGGCAAGTCAATGAATTTGCTGGGTTGCAATTTTCCCTTATATTATGGGATATTGACTTTCATGATGAAGATATCTCGTCTGTTTCTGTTGCCCCTTCGAGTAGGGCAGTTGGTGGATTCATCTTCAACAAACACATAGCTGCACTCCCTATAAAAAGGATTGACCCCATTTTTGCTGGATAATTTTGAGACGGAATTGGGCGAGCTTCACATAGCTTTAAGCTCTGCTGCAGTTTTTGTGCTCGTCTCCTAAATTTTGCAATCTCAATATTTCTGACATCTCAATCCTGTGGATCAAAAACTTGGTTTCTCTGACATCGCTTGACTACACATGACAACCTGAACTGCTCTTCTATCAAATTGACACCGGACTGTGTCAAAAAGAGAGGCAAATGCTGAAGCCCTACAATGTATTTGGGTCAACAACAAGATCACAACCAATTTAAAATCATTCCCAGACAGAGACAGGGAAACAACCAGCCAATTTTTCTCACAAGCCGCAAGCTGTACCACCACCATGTTGCTCTCCAAAGTTATGAACAATTCCTAGTAAGTGTGTTGCCTGAACAGAAATGACGGAATACAAAACTGGAAAACAAGAGGGGCAAAGAGATTGAAGAACAATGAAGTCATGACCGAAAGCAGTAGAATGAAAGAATTCTCAAATCTGAGAGAAATTCATAACTCCAACTGTACCAAAGTTGAATTTATATGTTTTACATGTAACCAAAATCGAGATACAAATTGTTGAAACTGAGTCCTAAGTTACAACAAATCACCTTAATTAATACCAGTGTACAAAACCCTATCATGCACCTCTTCCTTAACTGAATGTTCATTGCCCTCTGGCTGATTTACCAATTTCCTCAATGCTCCTTGAATTTGTATCTCCTTGTTCATGGATTTCATCCGATGTGTCCCCATAAATCACTTTTACCATCATTTAAGGCACCCAGTTATCCCCCGATCACATAGGGCTTCTCTGGGCCAGATTCATGTTCTTCTCCTGTATCCATAAGGCTGAATTTGGCCGGTTTTACTTTTGCCATATAGGCCTGTTTGGCTGGTTTAATTTTTCCACTGTTTCTTTGCCTATTCTCCTTGATCAACATGCAATATCAAAAAATTAACATAAACTAAGGCTATGAACAACACATACCCATTATCTAAACAAAACTCTACAGTTAAACACAAATGAAGAATCAACAGTGACTTCCCTTTAGTCATATTCTTAAAGAGTTTCCACACCCTCAAACACATCGCATTACAAAATAAAGAAAATCACTTTTTATTCAAAGGATTAGAAAAAGTCCATAAATATTATACCTCTCTTGCATCAAGAAAATGGATCGGAGACAGTGCAAGCTCTCCACAATAAGAACCTGCTCACACATTATGCTCCACTGAAGTATATATATAAACCCATGAATCCAAGAAGTTCAGTCAGTCAAGCACCAAGGAGTCCTTAGCAAGCATAACTCCATTTAGAGATGCATGGTCCTAAGCCTAACAGACATCAAAATTAAAAATCCACCCCATCCAAAATTTTCATTGAGCCTTGAATCAACACATCTTGAGAAATAAAAAGTGCATAAATTATTTTTCTCACTGCAGCATGTCAACTGTTGAACCCTGCTCATGGTTACAACTTTATAGATATTTCACATAACTAATCAGCCAACAAGTTGTGAATGCCTTTTACTCCACTCTTCTTAGGAATCAGATTAATGAAAGTTACGTTAAACTATAAATAAACTCATCATGAGTAGGCATACCAAGATGAAGTCATTACAACCCCGTATACTTTGATCCCAAAGAAAGGGGCATCACAATCCCTTCTCAGCCTCGAGTTTATGTCCATTAAACTCCTCAACAGCTTTTTAATTTCATTCCTTCATAAGAGTGATCCCTAATCCATGAGCTCCCTCTTCATAAACAGCAACCAAAGGTTGGCCATTTGAAATCTCCTTGAGAAACTCTTCACAAGCATCTTGAGAGCTCCTCTCTTTCTCTACATTGTTCAACCAAGTTGTCATTACTAATTGTAAGAGATTCCATGATGTTGAACCACCCATAAGCGTGATCATCCTTCTGAAAGAATTTCATATTCCTGTTTCTTTTTTAAGCTAAGGTGCTGTCACACAAATCTCTCTCACAGTTACATTAGCCCTAATATTACAAAATGCAGTTGTCTTACTCTGTCAAAATATAGCATGCCGAGTGTTGAGTCTTTCATTCCACACTCTAAAAATTGCCTGAGTTGCCTTCAAAGATCCCCAGACTGAAAAATAAGACTCAATCAACCCTAATTTTCAAACTTAACACGCAAAATCCATGCATGTTGGTGTGTGTTCGTAGTAGTGTAACCTATAAACAAGCCAATCATACTGGGTATGATGGACTACTACTTGTATGCATTCTAATTCACTTACTACTAAAAGACTGAATTACCAGACATGCCTGTGCCTATAAGAAATCGCGGAGCCACCCATTAACAGTAATGGGCATTTAGATTTATCATGCTTATTTTTATTATTTATATGACAAACTCACTAATTGTTAGCAATGCAACTACAAAATCAAGAAGAAAAAATTGTGTGCTCTTGTCACTCGAAGTTTGAATATTAAATAATTCCCAATCAAGGTAAAACTAAAACGGGTTATTAGGGATCCAATTAGATCATGCATTATAACAACACAGTGACGCAGACACTAAACTCTTGGCCATTCATGTGGATGGCATATAGCAAATGTGAAGGTGCTTACTAAAGAATGAATTCATGGAATTGACTCAAACGAGTCAATCTTGTATGAAAGCTTGGCTGGTGTGTCAAACAAGAGTTCTTTCTTGCATAAGTTGTGCATGATACTTAGACATGAACTACCTTAGTATCTCATGTGCAAAGTATCGTACTTTGATATTACTAATATGTACTCGACTAATAGATATAAGGTGATAATTATTGGGTGAGTGGTAGGTGTCATTCATAAGCTATGGAAACTTTTAATTAATTATTACAAATAATTAATTTAAAAGGGAGTTAAAAGAGATTAGTTCATCTATCACTAAGGATATTTTAGTCAATTGAATAAGAATAAATATTCTTCCTACTACCATTTTGATGTGGAACCTATAAGTCACACATTTTAGTATAATACATGTTATTGCAAAAGAAATTTTATTGGCCAAATGTCAACCATACTAGTGGTGCAGCAGAAGCATAGTGGGCCCATGAATTTAAATACATTGATGGATGAATGCAAAGGGCATAATGGAGTTGATAGGAAGGAGCCATTTGCCCTCCAAATTGGTCAAACGGGAACCTGATGGCTCCCATTAAGAAAAAAATATAAAAATAAAAAAAAATGAGAGGAGCATATAAAGAAAATATACTTTCATTTAAGTGGTAGGAAAACTTACGAAGTACTAGATTGAATTTTCCTATGTTATTAAGTGTTGATAATTGTAAGTTCTTCCCTATTGTTGCCTGATTTTTCCTCCATTTTTGTATAAGTGATGAAAAAAGTAAGCAGGTGCCTCATTTTTCCTCCTACATTTTTGTATGTGTTGGAAAAGAAATATGTAGCAATGCGTGCTCCCAATATTCAAAATGTTAGATTAGTTATTCAAATAATTATCAAGCCTAACACATAACTTGGAGACAATGCTTGTTCTTGATTTGGTTTTATGTAAACTAGTAAGTTTTAAGGCAACAAGTCGAGAATCTTGTGTGGATACCGTAGCGACCAGACACTTGTACGGTTGGCCATCATTATTTCGAATGGTACATTGTTGCATCAACTTATTTTTTTATTCTATTTCATGTGTATCTGTGAAGATTTGATATTGCATGTTGTTAAGATTCAATTTTTACACATTACAAACCCTGTCATTGGAAATTAAAAAATTGTGAAATTATGTGGTGCTTCCCATATTGATTTCCTTATTCTGTGTGTGAATTTGGAGGGTGTTACCGGCTTAATTAATCGGGACATTTTAACATCGACGGCGTCTCCAATCCCAAGGAAAAGTACCCGGACTACACAGCCTCCTCTGGCAATGCGGGATTACATCCGGGCTTGAAAACAAGGACGAGGACTTTGACAACAAGGACGAGGACATAAAAAACAGGGACGAGGACTTGGAAAACAGGGACGAGGACTTGGAAAACAGGGACGAGGACTAGTCCACCAGAATTTGTTTGTTTCTTTAATTTTTCTTATTATGTTCAGCATTTTCCTTTATTTTTACTACACGTGGGAAGT
>JAOVVI020003729.1:0-18617 GCA_028571085.2 Nepenthes alata | reverse complement strand
TATGCATCTCAGATTTGATTAATGAAAAGAAAAATTTTTATGTCCACCTCATTATACTTTCATAGTTAATTTTTAAGGCAAGAATTTTAGATTTGGCGACGGCTTTTATTGGTGGTAAAAAGTTGGGTCGTCACATTGCAATCCGGAAGATGCAATGTACCAAGCAACAAAAAAGGGAGCAGATTCATGCGGCAAGTGAAAAGAATAAAGGCAATAACTACTGTTTTTATTAATTAGAGTTCCTTTACAAATACATAGTTTGCGACAGCAAAAGTACAAGAAAGAGTAAGAAGATACGGCATGGGGCATAAGCCCCGAAGCGATTGCCCCGTATGCTTGGAGCATGGTTAGGGGAACATGATTCACATGGGATCACCATGGCTCCATCGCCAGAACCCCAACTCGCCTAAGCACCAAAATCGTCGGTGTTGGCCATCTCCTGCGGGCTAGCCCAATGCTAACCACGAAGGCAAAACCAACACCCATAGCAGGAGTCTCAGGTGGGGACTCAGAGAGCCTGTGCTCCCCTATGGAGACCCCATCTTCCGCCTCCCCTCCAGAAGGCACATATGATGATCTAAGTGGAGTGGAGACTGCGAGTGATGCGCTACCACTGGAGGCAAAGAGCCATGTGATAGCTCCGCCGTGATCCTCCACCGCACATGAGATTACCAAAGCCTGGAGGGAGGCACAGGATGATGGCAGAGTGGATGTGCCAACCTCATGAGATGATGGCAGCGTGACTGAGCCACCCTCATTAACATGAGGAACCGCCATAGTAGGGGCGTGAGGATAGTCTTTGCCAAGAGCTCCGGATCTCCAGCTAGTCCATCAAACTCCTTCACGGGCTCCCACTGGAAGCAGGGCAAGCCAAGGCTCTAGCATTGCTCCTCTAAAATCAACTAAGGTATGAGTAACACCGGTTGAAGAGCCCCCTATTTATGGACAAGTTGTCACCCTATCCTTACTTAATTGGGTGTGCTCCCTGATAGTTGTCATCCTCAAAGAAGGAAAGTCCTTGTTACCATGCGACCTCAAGCGTGCGAATCTATCCCTTCAGAGCACCGAATTACTGCGGCACTTGAAAAGCCTGCATGACTACCTGGGGTAGACGCAACGCCAGAAGAACAAAAAGCCTAGCGCATCTCGAGGAGGACAGTGTGGTGACTAGTTAGACCCGAAGCAAACATGCTAGGTCTTGAACACAAGTCGGCCCAGGCATGGGGGCTAGTGTTGGGTCCAGGCCCAATCCAGGGGGCAGCCCAGAGAAATGTGAGGCCCATCTCGGCCCAATATTCAAAATGTCTACATGGAAGCCTGATACATGCAACCAACCAGCGCCATCATGAGCCTATTAATGCAGCTGCAGGGGCAGGTACAATGCAGAGGAAACGAGCCAATGAGGAGAAGGTCAACGCTGCCAGTCGCAACTTGCGCCACTGCTTGCAGCTCTCCAGCCAATCCCAACATAAGAGGTAGACCAAGCGTGGCCTGCGACGCACGACGATCTCCCCACCACCATAAGGTGACAACTGACACGCCGGCGACCGCTACAGGGCAACGGCCGACGAATCCTTGTAGTAAGGATTCTCGCGCCCAAAGCCTCAATTTAAGGAGCCTATAAATTTCCTCTCTTTTCACAGGAGACGAGATCAGATTTCAGGTATTCAGCTTACTATTGTATAGTAAGATGCTCACCTCAGAGTTTAACCCTCAAACCAGTGCCCAAATCCAACCTCAACAGCCTTACTCAGGCTACAAGAGAAAGCCACCCTCAGTAGTGCATATAGGGAGCCATGCCTCCCACTAAATGCCCATTAAACCCCCCATTCCTGCATCCACACACTCTTAACGCATTCAAAGCATATTTTTGCGCACCTCTAAGGGTGTGCCTCCCTTTTCGATCATTACGAAAAGTTGTTGACTTGAGCGTTAGAGTGTCTTCGGTGGGAGAAATTCTATTGGACCTCTGACCTCTCGTTTATGGTTTATGTCGTACAGATTTCAGGTTCACAGCGATGAAAATCGGACCCGCTCGAGATTCAATCCGGACAAGGAATCCGTAGGCTCCTTAATCTGTACGATAACTCGAAACTCGGGACATAATATAAATAAATAATTATATTTAACTATTTTAAAATAATTTATTTAATATTTTTTATTATTTAAAATAATAAATTTATAATTATTTATTTTAAATTCATAATTAGTATTAAAAAATTTATGAGTTTCTTCCTTCTTTCCCTCCTCATTCCACTAAAAGCCCATCTCCAATTACTATGTTTGGCTAAAATTATAATATGCATAATTATTGATAAAAATATGACCGTGTAACATTTAAGCTGTAAAATGATACTTTATCAAATTTATTTATACGACATAAAATTTTATCTTTAACTTTTATAAAAGTTTTTAGACATTCTATATAATTTGATAATGAAATAAAATTTAAAAAAGCTCAATAATTTTATATAATTTTATTTTTATATTATTAATTGTGCAAAATACAAAAAATAAATAAATAAATATAATACATTTTAAATTTACCCAATTATTTATATTTTGCACACTTTTGTTTTTTAAAAAAAAAGACGAAGTGAAAATCTTGCCGTCTCTGTCCACTGTCTGTTTCCGCTACTTTCCGTAACTCTATCGCAGCTGCTCTGTTAACTCTGTTCTTTCCTTTTGCCAGTTTACCCTTAGCCTTCTGCTCCCAGCTCGGCTTCCAGCTCACAGTACCAGATCTCTGCTGCATTTCATGGATCTACGAAATCAACCACCTACATTGTGTTAATTTTGAGATAGGGTTTTCATTACGATATGCCTGTCGCTTTAGTTCCAAGCTAACATGAAATCGTCGAGTTCGAGTGATGAGGACATTCACCGTCGGCGAGGACTTCAACTCAACCATAGCAAAGAAGTAGGAGAACGCTTGCTCAGAGTTTTGGAGCTGATATGGTCTAGTTTCTAGCAATGGTTTGCTAGAATTCGTTTGAGGGATAAAAGATGCAAGTTTTAGTTTTGTTTCTTCTTGTCTCTCGATTCAGTGTGGCCTCCTCCTTTCAGGGTAATAACTCTTTTCTTTTCTTCTCTTCTTTTACTCTGTAGTTTGTTTGAGTTTGGTTCTTGGATTCTGTTGGACTGGAATCACTATTGGTTGCCGAGAAAATATGATTAAAGAGAAGGAAAATTCTGTTCTGCTAGTTAGAGTCTTAGCATTGCATTGGATGAAGCCAAACCTGATCTCTCAGCTCATGTCCTTCTGTTAGGGGCATAGGAAGTAATGGTTTCAATGGTTATAAGTACCAAAAGATTGTTTACTATAGTCTCCAAGCACGTTGTTTTTGTCATTATTCGCATGCCCGAAATATTAAGGAGACTTAGGTCAATAAATAGTTAGGAGTATAGCTCGGGAAACTAGTACATGGCCTAATGCTGCTACAATGTAGATAAGCCATGTTGATTCATGTGGGGACAGTTTGTTAAGAATTCAAGGAATAAAATAACAACTTTGTTTAAGCCCTAATGCAAGGTAAGACATCATATAATATACTCAAAGTAGTCCAACCGTTCCTGGGACCTGCATAGCAGGTGCTTAGTAGACCAGGAAGAAACATATATATATTTGTTTAAGCCCAAATCTCTCCTCTGAAAGGGAAATAAAGGAAGAAATGAAAAGAATAGATCTGTATAGTTCATGCCAATTAGTTGCCAAGCTAGTCCTCTTTGGATGTACCAATTTGACTTTTAAGGCTATTTCTTGAATGCCCCTTTCCCTTTTCTAATCAGAAGCTGAAATATCTCTACACTGTGATTGGAAACTATTGTTCCCACATGACCGGGGTTGTCCAGCCAGCACGAAACCTCTTCCCACTTAAGCTGTCAACTTCAAGTCGCAATATAAGCGACATATAAAATAATGTTATTTGTGGATTTAGAATTTTTTCTGGCTGCTTTGGTTATTCCTTGCATTTTTTGATGGGTCATGATGTATACTGCTCCATGAATGACTTAGTGATTTTATTTCCTGGGCGGGTAAGTGTCATGACACTGTAAAAGTTTATATATATGACCTCTGAGTGAATTCAATGACATTTAGTTAACACTCCATGCTCTGGAATTCGTTTGATATTTTATCAAAAACTCATTTCAACATATTGTCCTTTCTTTTAACCATCCATTCCTATAACATATGTGAAGTTGGCTATATTGCTTCTTCTTTACCACTTTCTAGGGAATCAAAGCTTAACTACTCTTTAAGTCCTTGGACGAAGAAGGATGCAAGTAAGGGGATTCGTTCATGAAGTTTGTTTGGAAAAGAAAGAGAATATAATTATAGTGAATATATGAATGTGGAAGCAACTATTGTTGTGAGTAACAATGGAATTTAGGCAATAGTTCAAACACATACATAAGATAATGAATTTACGTGGTTCACTATAGGGATGAGAGTTATGTTCATGGTATTAAATGAATCGGTTTCACTTTATTTAAAAGAGCAAGTGATAGAAATTGCTAATCAAACTTTTCTTGTCACATCCTCGATTCTAAAATCGAATTTATCAATTTTTTAATCTATAATTAAGTTAAATCAAATTTTTTAAGACTAAAAAATTTAATTGTTTATTCCACTAGCTTGAAAGCCCAAAAACGAACACTGGGATATGAACCTGCAAATCAAATGCCATTAAAACGGTCTGAAATAATATAATAATCTAGCCATAAGACCCAATAGTAATACCCAAAAATGGTTTTGAACATTTACGATTATTTCACCTCGATCATATAGAAGGAAAAAGTATCTTAACTAATATCAAAGTATTGAAACCCTAAAGTCAACCGAAAATGTTGTTTAAATTTATATAATTCTATCATCATCAATTGAATATAAACATAGATCGCAATACCAAAACCTAACGATTAAAAGTTATAATTCGAATCCAATAATACATTAAAACATCAACATCCTAAAGACTAACTTTCGAACAACAAATCTTTCCATTCGAAACTCTTGCAAGTGATTTGAGCTTGCTAATCTGGAAGGTTAGCAAAAACAAAGGTAGGAGAGAACCTAATACTTAGCAAAATATATATATTTTCATATGTGGATATACACCAACAAAATATGCTAAAATTCTGCCATGATCGAAAATTTGAAATATTGATAAAACAATAATATAAATCATGCTAAAATCCGTATATTTGTAGCTAAATGTGCCAAAATGTGCAAATATATAAAATATACTAAAATCATACTAACATATAAAAGGGACTAAGGATTGTTCACGACCTCACCAATAAAGGGCAAATATCAAAATTCTAGTTATAATTGTTTCTACATAATCAAAGGTTATATGCTACTATTCACG
This sequence comes from Nepenthes alata, assembly GCA_028571085.2. Taxonomy (NCBI): domain Eukaryota; kingdom Viridiplantae; phylum Streptophyta; class Magnoliopsida; order Caryophyllales; family Nepenthaceae; genus Nepenthes; species Nepenthes alata. Next base: position 13,248 of record JAOVVI020003729.1, on the reverse strand, counting down.
ATCTGTAAGTGGGCCGATTACATATATTCTTTATAGTCGAAGCTAAATGTTGCTTTTCTGATTCATGAATGATAGGTTCAATATTCAATTTACTAATAATATATTAAGACATGTCGAAATATATTCGACTAATTCTCTATAATGGTTTATACTTAGTCAAATTGAAACTTCTACTCAAATTCGAATATTTTTTTAATTTTTCTCATATTGAAGAAAATCACTTTTTTTATCAAATTTTATGTAGAGTTTCCCTTTATATTTCTTCAAATGTGCGATGTTGTAGAACAATTATGGACATGTAGAAACAATAAAGTAGAAATTGAGGACATATATGAGTTTAAATGTATAATTTATAAAATTACAGAAATTGTTATGTACAAAGGTTACAAGAAATTAATATGGTTCAAGTAATTTCATCAATTGTTTTCAAATATAAAATATGTATGAATAGTTATATGAGGGTTTAAGACATGCAAAAGTATATATATGAAACTCGAAGGCATGCAAGAATATTTGTACAGAATTTAATGACATACAAGAATATTATTGCAGAAATTCAGCTTTAAAGCACGATTTCTATGGATTTAAGATATGTATATCATAAAAGTTCATGAAATCATAGTGGGATTCTGTACATGTAAAGTTTAAAATAATTTCAGTACGAAATTAAAATATATATGAGTATTTGGAATAAGAAATATTTAAAGAAATCAGAAATGAACAGTAACAAAGGAAGGACTTAGATGCACTTGTTTTCACTTGATTTTACCCAAAGATCTATTGATTTCCCTTCAAATCTTCCTCTCCTTTTTTTCTCTCTCCTATTTTTTTCTCTTTTCTTTCTTTCACTTATTTATAGAAAATTAGCGTATGAGCGCCTATCAGGCGCCAATATTTTATTCCAAATATACATGTGCGCTTCTTGAGCACACTTTAGGCATGAACATTGTGCCTAAAATGTGCATATGTGTGGGTCACACGTAGGTTAGGTGTCATTTGGCCTAACTTAATTCGTCTGAAACAAATTTTGACTTATATTTTTTTTAATTTCGAAAATCCATCAATTAAATTAAATGAATCATTATTAAAATATTTTTTTGAATTCATACCTTACATTTCTGATCAAGAATACTCGGTTGTTCACCCAAACATGAAAACACCTCAAAAATAGTGCCCTGGATGAGCACACTGTTGTCCCGTGTTTGGTTGGACTCTTGTGTTGTGGTGGTATTTGATACATTAAAGTTACTAGCACACTTCATTATAAGTAGTTACAAGTGATGTCTACTTAATTGATATAAATTTAGGGCTTTTAGGAGTGATTAAATGGGATATTAATAATGGATACATGGTTCATTCTTTTGTCATCAAAGCCATCATCAATACACTCTAATTCCCATGGTAGCTATAATTTTGTTGCCTTCTTCCAAAGATGATCAATGCATCACACTCTCCCATAGAGAGTCCTAAACTCGGTATATGAAAGAAGGAGCCACCTGGATGAACCTCATAAAAGAGGAATAATGGTTTCACAATTCTCCATTATTACAAGAGTGATGTTGATCATAATGGCACCTCGTTCCAACAATTGTCATGATGGTGCATTTAATTTACGGGACGAAGACGGACAAAATTCGAGTAAAAATTTGAATTTCATACCCATGAATGTCTTTGTGAGCATGCCTGTGGGATCTTTGCTTGTTTGGATTTTCAACAACGAAACTTTGTTCTCCACCACTAACTCTTGGAGAAAATGATATTGAACCCAAACAAGCTTGGTTTTTGACTGGTAGACTTGTTTTGTGGCGATATACAAGGTGCTTTGACCATCACAAAAAATCTGCATCCAACTTTGTGTGAGTCCGCGCTCACCTACCAATCCAGCCTCCCATATAGATTACTTCCCGGCCTTGGCTCCATCCATGTACTTGGTTTCGAGGTGGAAATGGCAACCGTCGACTGTAGCACAGATTTCCAACTAATAGGTCCAGTAGTGAATGTGAAAATATATCCGGATGTTGACCTACTATTGTCGAGGTTCCTTGCAAAATTAACATCAACAAAGCCAACACATTTATTTTTGTTAGCCTAGTCCCTTTTGAAAACTAAGACGTAATTTTGTGTGCTTGTCAAATACCGGAGAATCCATTTAATCATGAGCTGGATTACCATACAATTCAACAATGATGGCATGTGAAGGATCTGGTCGTGTGCACACCATACAATACATCAAGCCACAGTTAACACTAGAATATGAGACACACGCCATGTCATCTTTTGTTCACTAGTTCATGGTGCTTAATTTATGGAAAGTCTAAAGTGCCCCGCTAATTGTTTAGAAATGGCTTGAACTTATTCATATGACATCTCATGATAATTTTCTAAATATATTGAATTTGTGATAAACTTAGTTTCCTGCAACTCAAATTTTTTTAGATTTCTATCCTCAAAATTTTTTTAGCCATCCCGAGATCTTGCATCTCAAATTCTTTGTTTAATTGGATTTTCAAATAAATAATATTGGAAATATTTGTAGTTGCAATTAATATGTCATCGATATAAATCACCAAAGAAATAAACGAACTATTGGGAAGCCTTCGGAAATATACGCACAAATTGTACTTATTCCTAGTGAACTCGTTCTTATTCATGAACAAATCTAAGCGTTTGTACCATTGTATTGGAGATTGCTTCAAACCTTAGAAGGACCATTTTAATCTGCACATGCGCTCTTCTTTTCCTTTAGATATGAACCCCTTGGGTTGAGCTATGTAAACTTCCTCTTTGAGTTCTCCGTGTAATGAGGCAGTTTTGACATCTAGCTGCCCAAGTTCAAAGTCATGCAAAGAACAAAAATCAAAAGAGCACAAATGGACTCGCTACGAGAGAATAAATTTCAGAGAAATTGATACATTTCCTTTGGGTGTAGCCCTTAGCAACAAGCGAGCCATATAGGTGTTATATGACTTTTTTTGTACACCCATTTAGAACTTACTGCCCATTTATCTTTTAGTAACTTAACAATATCCAACGTCTTGTTTTTGTGGAGACATTATATTTCATCGCACATCGCATGCGTCACTTGTCGAATTCGGGATCGGCCACGGCTTCTTTGAAGTTGCTTGGCTCTCCATGTTCGGCCAACATGGTGTAGGCAGCCATGTCCAGGTTTTGCCTTTGCTTCTACATCCGTTGTGTCTTCCAATTCATGTACTTTTGCAAATCATTTTCATTGGAATCATGAGGCAATTTTTTATGTGGATTTCAGATTTGCCTCCTGAGCCCACAGGTTGTCCAGTGGCAGCATCCTCTGCCTGAAACTGTGCATGGACCAATTCATCATCATAATGAATCTATCCAGCAGCAGATGTTTCCTCATTTTTGAATTGTTCATGCTGATTTTCTGTCTCGGCAGATTTCAGAATTGAATTTTCATCAAATTTGACTTCTTTGGAGATAATATAGTGTGGTTTATCTGGTCTCAAGTATCGCAACCTGAAAGCTTTGACACCATGCACTTAACCTAGAAATTGTAAATTTGTTTATCCTTGGCTCAAGTTTGTTAGTGTTAGAATAAACTTATGTGGGACAAAGATGTGTAGATTAGAATAAGTCGAAAGGTTTACCCAACTGAATCTTGTTTGATGTCTTCATGACAATAGCTATGGAGGGGGACATACTCATGAGATAACACACAATGTCGATTGCCTCGACCGAAAATTCTTTTAAAAGTTGGGATATCTTCATCATACTCTGAGCTTGCTCAAGTAAAGATCAGTTTACTCGCTCGGTTGAGGAGCCTGAGGAGCCATCCGATGTTGCGTGGTGCCCTCCTCACATAACTTCTTGAACTTTGTAGAGATGTACTCACCTCCTTTGTCGGTGCAGAGTGTTTTCACCGTTCTTTCAGTTTTCATCTCCGCCATGGCCTTAAATTATTTAACAATTTCAAGGAATAGATTTGCATTCAATAGTGTAAATCCATACCTTCCTAAAAAAGTTATCAATACAAGAAACAAATTAGTTAGATTCTCCCTTTGACGGAACTTGCGAGGCCCAAATATCAAGATGGATGTCATCAAATATGCTTTTCGTGGTGAGTCATTGTGTGAAAAGTTACTTGATGATGTTTTTTGAAAACAAAAATGGTATTCACAAAAGTCTGATTGACAAGACTGGATACCCTTTAAAAGGTTTTGCTTATGAAGATCTTCAGGTCCATGCTTACTTTTATAACCAAGAATGCATATGCCATAATTGTGTTTGATTATTCTCATTTATAACAATGTTGAAAGTTTCACCTGAAATGGTACTTCCTATGAGCTTGTAGATATTCTCAACTCTATTTGCTCTCATAACCACGACCGCTTTCTTCATTTTTTTCATGGAGCTGTTCTCCAAAACAATTTTGTATCCCAAAGAATTGAGAATATCCAGAAAAATCAAATTTCTTTTTAGATTTGGGACATATTTAATGTCAGTTAGAGTCTGCATAATTTTGTCGTGCATCCTGATTTTAATGTTATCGATTCTGATTGTTCACATGCAGCATTATTGCACATAAGAACTATACCACTATTGTAAGGTCGGTACATGAAAAATAAGTTTCTGCTTGGGCACATGTGAAATGAGCACCTGGAATCAAAAATCTATGTGCTCGACAAATTGCACTTTATGGACTTATTGTTTCTCGATTTGGATCTAGATCGGTTTTAATGTTCTTGATGGAAATCAGATCTGCCCCTTGCTTCAAGGCCCACTGCCTGACTGTTTGGAACTGACTTTTGGACAATTTCTTCTGATTGCAAAACTATAGTCATGCCATCCAAAACTATGGTCTCTTCGCCATAGTTAGTACAGTTACAAGATAAAGACAAGAGGCGAGAAGAGAGTGTAAAAGTAACGAAGGTTTATTTTCATCATCAATCTTGGCATCAATGCTTAACAATTGGCAAATAAGTCTGTTGAAATTGTTTGTCTTTATGGACCAGTGTACCTTCCTTTATTTCGAGTTCGTAAAGTTGCCATTTAGAATAATGTCAATTCTTTGAGACTTCATAATGTAGAGACTTTTCAATTTGTCCCATTGCTACTTGGCCAATTTCTCCTTGGCAACTTTGCAGAGAACGTTGTCGATAAGGCATAGCTGAATTGTGCTCACAGCACATAGATCAAGTTCCTCCCCATCCTTGCTGGAAATGGATGCATTGGCCGTTCTTTCCTTTGCGACTTTGTGGAGCCCTTGTGTAACTAGCAAATCGTTAATCTTGATTTGTCACAAACTGAAGTTCTTCTTGCCATCAAACTTTTCCAACTCGAACTTGGCATTCGAAATTCTTGTTGCCATTTTGGATCGAAAATCTTTGGTACTAACTTCTTATGAGTAATAATAAAATTAAAACAATATTTCAAGTACACATATAAGACAACAAATTTATATGGCTTACTCCTGGGATGAGAGCTACATATATGGTAATAAGATGAAGCCGTTTCACTTTACTAAAAAGAGTACAAGCAATGGAAACAACTTGGTCACCTCTTCTCACCAATATTACTCGGTTGTTTTATGAAGATCCGAACACCCCAAGTATGGAAACACCTCAAAAACAGCGCATTGGATGAGCACACTGCCATCCTGTGTTTGGCTAGGAAGTTTTGTGTTGTGGTGGTAAGTCACTAGCACATTTTAAGTAAATGCCAATGATGCCTACTTAATACAAATGTAGGTTTTTAGGAGTGATTAAATGGGATATTAGCCATGGATATATGATTCATTCTTTTGTCATCAAAGTCATTATCAATACACTCCAATTCCCATGGTAGCCATAATTGTGTTGCATTCTTCTAAAGATCATCAATACTTCACACTCTCCCATAGCGTCTTAAATTGGGTACATGAAGGAAGGAGCCACACGGGTGAGCCTCATAAAAGAGGAATATTGGCTTCATAGTTACCTCTTCACTACTCAAGTTAGATGCTTTAAAACAAGACAACACCAGCAAGGAGCTACTTTGTCCATTGCCACTCTTTGTAAATGTATATCGACTTAGTCATTCTAACTTTTCAGACATCCTCTGCATATTATTAGTATTAGTATTGTTAGAAGTTGATGTCACTTAGGATATATGTGAGGGATAATGAATAATGTTAGAATTGTAGGAGGAAAGACTAACAATTTGCCTATTACATAAGATGCAGATGGGTCAATTTTGAATCCTCACCTATTTGACTTTATTAGAAATTGACAGGTGAGAGACATTCAAGATGAGTTGATTTGATGCATGGCGTGTGCAGATGATATTATTTTAATAGATGAACTAGCACGAGAATGGAAGTAAAGATAGAACTATCAATAAGTGCTCAAGAATTTGAAGGGCTTATAATAAGTAGAATTAAAACATAATAGAGGAATTTTAATAATTTTTGACAGAATAATGAATAATTAAAAACTAATGATTAAATTGTTACTGAAAATAGAGAGACCAAAATGCAACGAGAGTGCACTATTATTGGAAGATACCTCCAAAATGGAATAGGTAAGATAGTTATTAGACTTATCATAATTTTTGTTCAAGATGTTGGGTAATTAAAGCATATACGAAGAGTAAGTGTTGTGGGATTAGGATGTTGGGATCAATGTAAAAGATAAAGATATGGCCATTTGGAAGTCATAGTACAGAAGAAAAGATGTGGAAGGAACTTAAAGGTGATTCATAGACTCTAAACTTAAGAAAATGAAGGGTCGAAAGGGTGTTTTGTTGATATTAGAAACAAGAAAGAGAGAGGTAGGCCTAAAAAAAAATTGGAGTGGGGTGATAAAGAGGATATAAAGTGCTCCTATTTTCAGAAGATTTTGCACTAAATCAAGTGCAATGATGGTGATTTATATGGCTGACCCTACTCAGTTGGACATAAAACTTTGTTAACAGTATCAAATTTTTGCAAACAATATCCCAAAAGCGAACATAATATATGTGCTAGTTCCACTATGTGCCCTGAAATTTAAAGCCAGGAATGGTCGTTGAAGCTGGATATGTCATTCAAAGTTGCATTTATGATATGATTGTAACAAATGATAATGAAAATATTATCTTGGTAGTTTGAGATTTCTTTATGAAATTATCATTGAGCTTTGTTCTGTACCTCAATGGGAAATGTTTTCTGAAAATAATAGCTTTTATTTTGCTATTGCTGAGAAACAAATATGAAAATTGATTGACTGTATTCAGTTTGAGGCTAACTTTTTCAAGTTATCATTCAACTTTGCATTGTACCACATGGAAAATGGGGGTGCCCTGGTGCACAATGATTTCACATTGTGGGTTCGGGGAGGGTTAGTTGTAAGTAGTCATGTCTCTTGCATTGTGAGAGGTTCTTTCTGAGGTTTAAACCTACAACTTATAAATCCTAATGGAGCAATTTTACTGTTGCATCAATGTCCACCTTCTACCACAATGGGAAACATATGATAAACGTTTATAGCATAGAAAAAGATTGCCCTAGCATTAAACCACCTTCCAGTCAAATGGATCAGATCAGTTGTATTCCCTTTTAAGACTAGTAATTTGACCTATCCTGTGCCAATTGAGAGGAGCAAACATCTGTGCTGCTTTTTGGTTATGCTTATCAAGAACAACAAGCTTAAATGTTGACTGATTTTTCAAGAATCTAATGATATCTTGAAAATTGTAGATCTTTTTAAAGCTTATTATTTGCCAAGAATCTGATCTGCTCTAGTATCTTTTTTGATCCATATTGAAAAGAAAGCATGCTTTTGTCTTTTATCTCTAAAGTGGAGAGAGGTTGTTCTTCAGATTTTACTCAGCTAGAAGCATTAACTTCTGCTTTGAAGCATGCTTTATGATTGCTATGCTTGTCACTTCTAATCAAACGGTGCTTGAAAATCGAAACTTTGCCATGTTTTCCTTGATCAAAATATGGTATTCATTATTTAACAACTTCTTGGCATATTAGGCTTTGCTTACATTTCTATTGATAATGATGTTTGAGCTTTACATGTATAATTGCATAGAATTTTGTGCTTATGCTGAGGAAGATAATCAAAGCAATTCTCTCTCTCTCTCTCTCTATAGGACACTCTGTTTCACAGATATACTTGTCTCCAGCTGCTCTGCCGGTCAAACCTTCTCCTATGAGAAAAGAATCACTGCAAGATGGTGAGGAAAAGATTGTTGTACCTTTTGTTTAAAACTGAGTTTATTTTGTTTCTTGCCATTAGTTGCTGCTGTTTTTAGTTTTTTTTTTTTTCTTCTGAGAATTGACTGGTATCTTTGTCTGGTAGGAGATGTAGTTCAGCAGATATGTTTTTACCGTTGGAGAAGAAGTTCAGAAGACTTGGTAAAGGAAGAAGAAGAGAGGAGAAAAGATATCAAATAATTTTAGTCTGAAGAAGTTATAACATTATTATTAAGAGTAATTGAATGATTCAAAGTCTTCTTTTGGGGGTAATTCCTGTTGGATCAGATAAAGTGATTTATTGTGTGTTGAATATTTATCATGCATAAACTCTACATTGTCTCCATTTGCACATAGGAGATACCGAGTAGGCACATGCTGCTTTATGGATTTTTCATTGTTATATTAGGGCTTGCCTGAATTATTTCTGAAATGAATAAAGACTTTTTCTGATTAGAGGTTCTTCATATCGGAAAAATGAGGCATTTGGGACAAAGCTCATACAAGGATTATAAGATATGGAGAAATTGGTATTTGAATTACTATTAGCATTTTTAGATATGGAACTCGTGTGCACTTTGTTGAGGGTTCTGGAGATAAGAATTACGGCAATTTATTATTCCCTTCATCCTGGTGAGATGATAATGTAGGTCTTGAATGGAGCAACATCAGCTGTCTTAAGAATCAACAGCAAATCAATCTGAAAAAGACTACTAGTTACGAAATTGCTGACATCTGATAGTGCTTAGTCTTGTATGCTGTAAGAAGTTAATTAGTCGAAGCAATCTGTGGTTTAGTGGAAAATTTGGTGTAGGGCCTTGGACTGGATAATGAGGCTTGATGGTAGATGTTTATGTTAATAAATCTGATCTGCTGTTGGACACTGCTTCTTGGCTATGAATTTGTCTTGACTATCTTTCTGGAGTCACTTTTCTTAGGCTCAGATGATTCTGCATAAGGCCTTGTATTTTATGTAATACAGCGTTGCTTTCTTCTGTTTGCAGTGCTTTCAGTTAGTATTCCATTGCTTCTACAAAGGCCACCACGATCATGGAAGGCTAAGCCATCTTTAGGTTCTTCAATTTCACCAGCACCTCCTCCAACATATCATGGTACTTTTCTTTTGAGATGAAAGATGTATTTAGGCATTTATCGTGAATTTCAACACTCTGTTATTATTGTTATTATTTGCTTTTGACTCTAGCCATGTAATTCCTCTTTTAGGCCCGATTTCTGCTCCTCATCATAAAGCATTGCCAAGACATCACCGACATCATCATCGAATGAGACCCTACATGATCTCCCCGGTCCCTGCATCTGCAACAGGTAAATATTTGGGAATAGAACTTTTTAATTTGTCCCCCCCCCCGGCGCGCGGGGACAATGATTCAAACAGTATACTTATTGATAAAAACTTCTGCTCTCCCATTCATTAGTTGCCATGATCAACTAGCTTAGGGTTTAAAAGAGTTTTAGCTCAACTCGGCTATATTGTAATCCGTTACATAATAGGAAATTTACAAAGCATATTCCAATAGTTGTTCAATCTGGCTCTTCTTGTCTGGTGGCTTTCTAGATTAAAGCGGGGAGTTTTTTTAGGATGATTATTTGGACTAGAGATGGGAAGGAAAAATTGTGTAGGCACCTATTACAAGAAGAGGAAGTTATACGGTGGGCCTATGCAGGATATTTGTAATGGACTGTAGAATATTATTTCCTTCATATCTTTTGAAAGGAAGCAGATTCCTTTTTCCTTGTTAGGGACACATGGGCAGGTGATGCTCCTCTTTATGATCAGTTCCTTGCCTTATTTCTGTTGGTGACAGATAAGGGTGCTTTGATGAAGTTTTCCTCTTTGCAGACGGATGCTACCTGGAATTTCTAATTGATTAGGGTTGCTTGCCTGTGGAGGAGGTCACTTTTGTTATTTTCTTTAAAAAGCTTTGCTTGATTGACACACATGAGAAAGTGAGAAAGCCGGACAAATGTTATCCATATAAGGATTGGGTACTTATGGCTCTGTGTTCTATGGTTCAGATTATTTTCATATCATCAACAATATTCCTGTGATGTTGTTGATTAAGGAATGATGTGTTCGGCTAGGGTGGCTTTCTTGAATGTCATAAAAATGACCAGGTTACCCTTCTCCACTCATATTTATTGACAGAGGCTCTTGGCCAGGCATTCTTACTGTTCCCACTTTTGAAATTGGTCAATTCTTGCTTCTTAATTTAAAGTGATTTTGGTCAATTCTTCCTTCTTAATTTAAAGTGATTTTTGTATCTGGGAACCAATTTTAAATGTTGCATGATTTCTAATGGGTTTGGGGAGCTGTGTCATGCTATCACGGCACATTTGGGGTCGGGGGAAGTCTGTGAATGAAGATGCTTGTCACGGCTATTTTTCTTTCTGGATGCAAACCTGTAAAGTAATCTAACTCTTTATATGCTTTTTTTGGTCTATGGCTCACTTGGGGATAAGGAAGAAGAGACTATCTGAGGTATGGAGCCCACTTAAGGATCTTTGTTGTCCCGGTTTGGCAGCCACCCAAAGGGTGGTTTGTACGTGGACAGTTTTTCTAAGTTTTGGCTTTTATAGATTATAACACAATTTGCAATTCACAATCATTATGACTATATGCAACAAATACTAGCAGACAACTTGCTTAACTTATACAAATTGGTCCAAATTGAATGTTGCCAAGTTGTTCTATGCTATGTCAGCTACTTTGACCTATTTGGAAATGACAACAACAATATTGCCAATTAGGCCAATGCTTATGTTGTTCTTTGGAGTGCGTCAATGCAAGCTAAACTAATCAACTTGATTGCACTTCTTTATTTAGTTATGTGAAGTTAATCAAAGTCAACTAAACCAAATGAATTTCAACTAAGGGAAGGGAAGGAGGACAATTGAAATTCATTCTGACTTTCTTTCAATACAACTACAAGATAAACCAGCTAATCACACACAAGAGATTTTGCTGCCAACTCTCTTCACAAGCAAAGGTAAGTACAGAGATTTTGCAGAAATTAAACTATCTCAACCTCACATGAAACTATATCATTTTGTGTCCCCAGTTTGAGGTATCACTTGAGTGCCTTGATGCTTTTCTCTCTTGATATGAATGTGTTTGATAGCCCATAAATTATGAATACTTCATGGAAGTGTGATCTTCAAATTCAGAGGAGCTTTCCAAAATAAACTGATTGAAGAAGTCAAAATGAATTTTCCCTTTGAAACACACATTTAAATATTTACAAATTTACCTAAAGGGATCTTGAATTCTATACTGGTACCAGAGCAAAACCCTTAGTTAGGAAGAGATTATCAAATGAAGCACAAGAACGATCACAATAGAAAGAGCATGCAAAAGATTGACATGTCTGCCATTGAGGCTATTTAAAGATTTTGTGAGTTGGAAATTAATGGTCATTATTTAAGGAAATTTTCCTATTGATTATGTCATTTTAGCAAGTTTTCAGAGTACCAGACATCTAGTTTTTATTTCCTGCATCTGAATCGCTGATGCAGAAACTAGTGCTTATGAATTTCAAATTTTAGATGTCTGGAGCACAGTGAGATGCCTCATCAAATTTTAGACTCCTTGGCCTATTTGTCAACCATCCGAAGCTTCTCTTTTTTTTGTATTTTTTAGCATTTGCATATTCAAACGTCTGACAAGGTCTTAGACACATATTTTATGTGGATCTAGATGTTTAACAAGTATTTTCAGGTGTCTTGTGTAGAAAAAAACATGAAAACTGAGGGAGTGTGTCTTCAGATATTCAGAATTAGACATCTGGGACATGGGCATATGTCTTCTGATCTACCTAAATTAGATGTATGCAACATGGGCAGCCATTTGGTCTACCCAGTTGAGATGTCTAGCTGTGGGTTAGAATATTTTTTGTGAAACAAATGGAGCCTTGGTAAGAATAGTTTCTGTTAAATTCCTTAGTATAATATTTAAAGGGAATCAAATGTTCATATGAATGCCTATGTATAATTTGGAATAGCCTTGAATGCAGGACAAAATATGGATAGAAGGAAAGAGATCCTGAGTTCCAAGTATCAGCAGTGAGGAAGGAGAACAAATTTTTTCTTTAATACTATTGACTGATATGTTGCTGTATGTCTCATATTTGCTGACATATTGTGATAATTTTTGGATTGTCGTAATACTGATACCTATCAACTAATATTTTGAATATCAACCAATGTTTTGATCTATGGTTGAAGTATATTATCTTGTTATGAGGGAATTAGTCTTGTAACTATGTTTGTTTGAAATGTGTATTGAAAAGACATGCACGCGAGATTCTTCAACCTACCTTTGGCAGTGAGAGTTTTACGGGTTGGTTACTTTCTTGTTCATTTTGTACATTGATGATCTTTACTGGTTAGTACAGCACCCTTGGCATCCTATAGGAGAAAGTTCTCAAATTCACAACGGTAGCTAAGATACAACAACAGCTCAAAAGAATAAACATAAGTAGATGGCTTTTGTATGATTAAATAAACCCAGATCAGTGCAAGAAGAATAACTTTTTGACGGTAAAAGTTAACTTAATTAAAGGTGCCAAGTTGACACCTAAAAGCAGTAGAAAACCAACAGATAATAATACCTACGTAAGGGTAGTTCATCTATACGAACACCAATTCGATTGATAAATTGTTTTCTTACGATGTTTATGGTATATTTAGTATTCTTCAATTTTAAGTCATGGGACGGGAGTAAAGAAGGGCTAAACAGCATTGTTTCTTTCTTGTCTCCATTCTATCCCATTGCTCCCCTTCTCTTTCTCTCTCTGAGTGTGCATGTTCATTTGTCCTCGTGCTTGTGCCTGTTTGTGTGCATTTGCAAGGGCTTGCTCTTGAAATACATTATACTGCAGGTTGTGATCAAATTTGTTTGGAGCCATTTACTTCAACTCCCATTGGATCTCCTTGTGGCTGTGTTTTACCAATGAAAGTTCGACTTCTTCTGAGTATAGCTGTTTATGCTCTCTTTCCGGAGGTTAATGAACTGGAGATTGAAGTTGCAGCAG
>JAOVVI020003728.1:5063-18620 GCA_028571085.2 Nepenthes alata | reverse complement strand
TTGTATTTTTGGGTTTTCATCCGGTTACAAAGGAGACTCTGCCGAAATTTCTGCAGAAGTCTTGCCTTATGTATTGATCGGTAATGATGTTCATGTTTTTGACGGAAGCAATTGAGGATAAAAAAAAAAGAAAAAAAAAAAGACCCGTTCCGTCACAGTTCTTGTGCACTGTTCACAGGTATTGTCCACCCAAGAACTTCAAACGATATTTTGCATAATTTTCCTATGTTTAAATGTTGATCAAATGTCATTTATTTTTATAAGCTCATTTGAACAATTTGGAAGCTTCGGTATGTCCAATTGTAAAGGTAATTCGCATCCAAAAGCTCTCAACCCAATCTGCTCTTCAATGGTAAAAATTTTGAATCTCTCTTCTATTTATGATATTGGTATGAAAGTAAAGTTATGGAAAGACTTAAATCTATAAGAAAGATTATAAGGATATTAATGATTTGAAGGGAGATTCCACATCTAAAATTTTGATGGATTTGAATCTCCAATATAGAGATGCCTGGAATAAGTTATGTTTCCGAAAGAAGTCTAGTGGAACCCTCCCTCAAAAGATTAACCATAAAATTAGAACCCGAATTGATGGGTAATGTTCCCAAGCATGTCACTACTGTGACAGTGGAGACTCAAGGATTTCTCCTGGCTGCATGTTGTAGCGGGTGATACTATGGACATGCCTTAAGACGTTATAGTAGTAATCGAGGATAATTCTATTTTTGTTTCTGAATTCTGAATATCTAAGATTGTGGGGAAAGTCATAGCTTTTGAACTTCTGGCCTTTGATTGTGTGAAGTGAATATAATCTATCCTCGATTATTCGTCTCTTTGGCTGGTAGGGTCTACTAGCCCAGGTTTACAAAGATGAATAATCATGTTTAAGTTATGTCCTAAAGAAAATAAGAACAAAATAAAGAAGTAAATAGTACTCCAAGTATATCCGATCAAGTTCATGTTCATGCATTTTCCTTCTACTTAAACTTACTTATATTCTTTCTACTTTTATTTATGATTGTACTTGCTGAGCTGTTAGCTCACTCTTACCTCTTCTTTCTTTTAGATATGGGCCACGAGCTGATGCCCGATTAGTTAGAGCAAGGAGAGGAATTGCCTAGAAGAATTGCTGCTTCTAGGGAGACATAGAGTTTTGTTATAAATAATGTATTCATATGTAATAAAAATTATAGCATGTTATTATTATGGTTATTGTTATGCTTCCGCAGGTGACTTATGGATTTAATTTTGCTTCTGCATTTATTTGGATGTTTTGGATTTTGTTCAGGCTTAGATGGCATCTCTATTAGATCCAACGTAGTAGTTAAGAATTGTTATATCGGAGCCATGGATGATATGACATTTGTTGATCCTGTGTATGTCCTGTGGTTGAAAATATTAAAGTTTGGATATTTATATGTTTATTAAGCAAGTTGCATACTTTGGTTTTAGTCCAATTGCAGAGGGAACTCTGCCAAAGTTTCTACAAATTTTATGTTTTAATCGTTTGGGGCGTTTGTATTTGATTAAGAGCGACTAACGGAAGGTCCATTAAGGATAAGGATCCGATCCATTACAGTACCTAGTGGTATCTTGCCTAAGCCAATGTCATAACCATGGTTATGACGTCGGTGCCACGTGTTAGGTGTGGCTGTTCGAATCCTGTGTGTCTCACTGTTGTGATATATTGAGGTTGTATATTGTGTTGTACAGTATATTTACATGTTTTATATTAGGCCGACATTCGTATTATAGTCAGAACTCTACTAGATTTTCAGTTAAAAATACGGTACATCACAGTTAGTATCAGAGATGAGATGCCATAAACTTAGTCTGAATCTTATGTGGAAATCTAAGATAGAATAAGCTAGATAGAAAAAGTAGAGATAGGCATATAACGGTTAAGCTAGTTTGGGTAGTTTAATTGTCCTACTTATCTTGCTTAGAACCATTAGTTATGTTTAAATTGTGTAGAATTGTCTTGTTCTAGCTAGTGTCCGATCTATAATCTAAGTCGTACCATTCTTGTTTCAGAATAATCATCGATAGCCGATAATGCCGCCAAGGAGGAAGTCTTCGCATGGAGGTGGCCAGCTTCGCAATCAAGAGGCCGAGTACTTAAATTTGTTGGATCTCATGTCGGACATCATCGAGAATATGGGGTAGAGGAATCTTGCTCCAGTGCCTGTTCCTACTCAATCCTCGGTTCCTGCCAATATTGGACCATCAGCTTATAATCTGTGACGGAGTGGATTTTTTTTTAACACTTTAAAATGCTCCCATCAAAATTCATCTGAAGCTAAGTCCCAAGATGAAATAGTCAACGGAGACGGTCCAGACTGGACCAACACATGCAAGCGTACAAAATATAGACTTATATATATATATATATATATATTCACAATACATACACAAGATCATCCAACGCCATGTAATATTCATGACTCCAACTCTTTCAACCTTTCATTTTATTAAACCAAAATTCTTAGAGAGATACCATTCTAAAACTTGATTATAACCAAAAGTTAATGGCAGAAGCAAATCTATTCCAAAATGTATACAAGTGGAAGCATAAGCATTCATTCATTCAGAGTTTGAGATAATTACATCAAAATCGTCAAAAATCTTCAACAGATTTTCCGATTA
Source organism: Nepenthes alata (assembly GCA_028571085.2). Lineage (NCBI taxonomy): Eukaryota > Viridiplantae > Streptophyta > Magnoliopsida > Caryophyllales > Nepenthaceae > Nepenthes > Nepenthes alata. The sequence continues at coordinate 15,974 of JAOVVI020003728.1, read as the reverse complement.
AAAAATCCCTTTTTGTTAAGCTTTATCTTTGCCTACTCGTCCGGTACCAGTTCTACAGTCTCATCTGGAGGGAAAATATTATAATAGAGTGAGCCAAAACTCAGTAATGCACCAAAAACATGCAATATAAATCATAAATGCGATAACACAAAGTCATAGAAAGTACCAAAGTTCATGATCAATACCGATTCTGAAGTTCTTAATTCGACACCATTTTTCGAAGTACAAAGTTCAACATCAAAATCCAAAGTTCACAATGCAATATCAATTTTCGAAGTTCATGTATAGGGTCAAATTTCCAAAGTCCATAATTCCATGTCATTTTCATTGGTCCTTCCATTTTAATTCCATCGTTCAAAGGGACCTAGGCTAGTAGACCCTACCAGCCAAAGGGAAGAGTAATCAAGGGTAGATTGTGTTCACTCCACACAATCAAATGCCATAGTTCAAACATCATATCCATTTCCATTTCTATTTTCATTCAGAATCCAAAGTCAAAGTTCAATTTTCTGTCCTCTCTTTACGTCCCAGGGAGGGGTGGACCACGTATCATTCTGTGGACGAAGTTACCCTTAATTACCACCACAACGTTCTAAAGCATTCTAGAGAACCTTATCTGACTGTATCACAGTTCTAGGCGCGGTGCATTTATTCAAAGTTCAAACAAAATCCATCATATTTCAAGGCCGATTCAAAGTTTACATATTTCCATGCAGCAGACAGAATCAAAGGCCTTCATATTTTTTTTAACATTCCAATTTCCATACAGGATTTCCATGCAAAGTAATCCGGTTATGAAATGAACTGAAACATGGGTCAACATATAAAGATCAAAGCCAAGGGTTATATTCATACAAAGCAATTTTGATTGTAACTTGAACAAGAAAGCATGTGCTAAAACATGAAGTCAGAGTCAGGAGTTGCAAATTTCACAATTATAAAACTTAGATCAAAGTCATAAAATTCATGCAAGCTTCATAATGATACTCAGGGAATGGGATTCTAGAACATAATTATCAAAGCAATGACATAGAAAAGAAGTTCTGAAGTACTCTTGCATTAAAACATCCTTAAAACCTGAACTTCAAAACAGAGAGTACACTTGCCTAATTTTCAAACTCTCCACTCCAACTGACCTAAGGCTCCCTCTTCCTCTTCACCTCTTACTTATTTTTTCTTTCACAAATTTTCTAACTCCTTTTTCAAACTAGGAGCTCAGTATTTATAATGGATGGGTTAGGTGAAAGTTGGTGGAGTAAGTTGCCTACTTGTACTTTCTTTTTCTAGAAGGTCAGCGAGGTAAGTGAGAGTAGTTTACTTACTCTGAGTAGGTGGAAATAGTCAATGAGGTAGGTGAATCTACTCTAGACATTAGAAAACTTTAGGTAAAGTATTTTACTCTGGCAAATTCACTTTCATTTCTCAATGCTATACACTCTGGTCTCCATCAAACTCACTTCCAACTTCATCTATATCAACTTCTAGTCCAGCCACCATCAATTCCTCATGCCACCTCAGCCCTCTTCATTCTTTTACTCTAGTTTCATCATCCTACATCAACTCCATCTAATCCAGCCACCCTAATTCCTCATGCTCAAACCACCATTCCATAATCAACCCAACACCAACTTTGGACTTCTTCATTTATCATCTCCTTCTCCTTAAACCACTTTGGGCTTCCAACTTACTCCATCAAATCCGGCCCTTTATCTTAACATCCACTCTGGCCAACCTCACCATTTCTACTCCGGTCTCTACCTTCACCTCCACTCCATGCTCCGGCCACCATTCTATCATCAAGTCTGGCCTCATATTCATTTTCACTCCGGCCACCATCCTCATCAACATCTCCGGCTTCATCATACATACAAGGCCACTCCAGCCTCTTACACACACAAGGCACTCCGGCCTCTTACACACACACAAAGCATTCTGGCCTCTTCCACACAAAGCATTCTAGCCTCACCAACACACAAGGCACTCTGGCCTCACCAACACACAAGCCACTCCAGCCTCCATACACACAAGGCCACTCTGGCCTCCAATCCATCATCCACTTCGGCTTCTATTTTCTTTAATATTAATCCAGACTCAACAAGTTCGGTCACCTTCACTCCATCATTCCCTATTTATCATGTTTTTGGGATTGGGTTCTCACATAATCGATTCATCCAGGAGTGAGTTCCTAAGTTTCTGGGAGAGCACGATCTGGTTAAAGCAGACACATGGTTCCAAAGGTTGAAGAAGGTGTTTACTATGATTCATTGCCCCAAGGAGGATCGGGTGTTGTTCACCTCATACCGGTTAGAAGATGAAGCCCACCATTGGTGGGAGATGAAAAGGAGGGTGTTCGATGTGTCGGAGCATGAGATCACCTTGGCCATGTTCGAGGATGTGTTTATGTAAATTTATTTCATGTCCGCCCTCTGAGTGCAGAATGAGGAAGAATTTATTCATCTGAGGCAAGAAAATAGGATGGTGGCTGAATATGACACAAAGTTTTGGAGCTAGCTTGGTATGCTCCGTATATGGTCAAGGATGAAGAGAGGAAGGCAAGGAAGTTCCTTCAAGGTTTGTGGGATGATATCCGCAAGCCGCTGGCAACCTTGAAATTGACAACATATGCGGATGTGTTGGGCCATGCCTTAATCCAGGAGAGGGAGCTTTTAATGGAGGAATTTTATAAGAAGCAGTCACCGAGTAAGAGTGGCGCTAGCGCTAGTTCGGGTGCGAGTTCTCAGAGACCAACCAAGAGGATGAAACTGCTAGATTCTAAGAAGATGAGCAGCCAAACCACATCATCCTCACAAGCTTCAGTAAGTTCATGTTAGCATTATGGAAGGATGCATGAGAATAAGCCTTGTTATAAGAAGATAGGCGTATGCTTTAACTGTGGGCAATCGTTGCACAAAATTAAAGAGTGTCCTCACCCAGTGAAGGGCCTCTCCTCTAAGCCAGTTGTTCAATGAAAAGCGTTTACGGTGTCTGTAAGTAAAGCAAAGGAATCAAATGACGTGGCGGAAGGTATTCTTCCTATCTATGGTACTCTTGCTTCAGTACTTTTTGACTCTAGATCTACTCATTCTTTTGTATCACCTCGGTTTGATTGTCATTTGATATCATCTCTTGTTATTCTTGATTATTTGTTGGTTGTGTCGACGCCCAGGAGATCTTCTGTTGTGACTGGTGTTTCTTACCCTGGGTGTTTAGTTGCGGTGAATGGGCTATCTTTAGTTGTTGATTTGATTCCTTTAGAGATGCATGGTTTTGATGTTATACTGGGTATGGATTGGTTGTTGAGAAATCACGCAGCTATCAATTGTTTTCATAAGAAGGTTGACTTTTCAATTCTGGAATATGAGCCCTTTCACATTTAGGAAATTCGGTCGGTTGAGCCATCTAGCTTTATTTTGACTCTGTAAGCTCGTCATCTGTTGAATAGTGGGTACAAAACTTATTTTGTGTATGCTAGTGTGGCAAAGAGCCGTGAGCTATCAGCTAAAGAGATCCCGGTAGTGCACGAGTTTGAAGATGTGTTCCCTGATAAGTTGTCTACCTTGCTGCTACACCGAGAGATTGAGTTTGGAATTGATCTCGTGCATGAATCGGGGCCTATTTCTAGGACCCCTTACCGTGTGGCTCCTGTGGAGATGAAGGAATTGAAGTAGCAATTGTAGGACCCCCTGGATATGGGTTTTATTAGATCCAGTGTGTCACTGTGTGGTGCTCTGGTCCTATTCGTGAAGAAGAAGGATGGGACCTTGAGGTTGTGTGTATCATGAGCTAAATAAGATCACAATCAAGAACAAGTACCCATTGCCAAGGATCGATGATCTCTTTGACCAATTACAAGGGACCCACATGTTCTCTAAGATAGATCCTCGGTCTAGGATTAATCATGATGATGTGGTGAAGATGGCTTTCTGGATGAGGTATGACCATTATGAGTTTCTTGTGATGCCCTTTAGATTGACGAATGCACCGACCGTGTTTGTGGATTTGATGAACCAAGTCTTCCAACCGTACTTGGATAAATTTATTGTGGTTTTCATCGATGATATCTTGATTTATTCAAGGAGTTGTGTTAAGCACGATTAGCGTCTGAGGATCATGCTTCAAACCCTTCGAGAGCATAAGTATATGAGATGTTGAAGAAGTGCAAGTTTTGGCTCGATGAGGTCATGTTCATGGGCCATGTCATTTCTGATGGAGGCGTCTCGATGGATTTGAAGAAAGTTGAAGCGATAATCAGTTGGAGTCAACTGATGACCATGACAAAGGTCCATAGCTTTTTGGGGATGGCTGGTTACTTTCACCGTTTTGTGGAGAACTTCTCTCGAATCTCTTTTCCTTTCACCTATCTAACGAAGAAGGAATCAAGTTTTGATTGAGCCAAAGAGTGTGACATATGCTTCCAAGAGTAGAAGGATGGTTTGACTTTGGCACCGATCTTGACTATCCCTGATGGTTCGGGTGGTTTCAAGGTATACTGTGATGCTTCCATGTTTGGCCTCAATGGCTGGTAATACCACTTAAGGGCGGATAGATGTGTCTTGATGTAAAATGGGAAGGTGGTCGCTTATGGATCTCAACAATTAAAAATTCATGAGAAGAACTATCCGACCCATGATTTAGAGTTGGCCGCCGTGGTAATCGTATTGAAGAGTTGAAGGCACTACTTGTACGGTGAAAGGTTTCTTGTGTATTCCGATCAAAAGAATCTCAAGTACTTGTTCTCGTAGAAAGAGTTGAATATGAGGTAGCGGAGATGGATCGAATCCCTTAAAGATTATGATTGCAAGATCCACCATCAGCCGGGGAAAGCAAATATAGTTACAGTGCCTTGAGCCGTCAGACCAGTTTTGTAGCGACACTACAAATCAAGCAGATGAAGATGCTGGATTGCTTGAGGTTTTGTAATATCTAGCACTATGCCAAAGGCAACTGGATGATGTTGTCCTTTCTGCAGGTGCAGCCCGAGATCCTTTAGAAGATTAAGAAAGGGAAGGCGAGCGATCTGGTCTTGATGGACATTGTTGGAGACATGGATCGAGACTCCCAGAGATATTTTAGTATCTGCGCTGATGGGGTCTTGAGATTTCGGGAGTGTTTGTGTGTACCTAATGATAAGGATTTAAAGGAAGAAATCATGAAGGAAGCTCATCGTACCAGGTATACTATTCACCTTGGGATAAATAACATATACCAGGACTTGAAAAAAATGTTCTGGCAGAGAAATATGCGAAGGGAGATTGTTGCCTTTGAGGGCCGATGTCTGATTTGTCAACAACTAAAAGCTAAGAGGAGGAAGCCCAAGGGTTTGTTGCAGCCCTTGCCCATTCTGAGCTTGAAATAGGAAGATATTTCTATAGATTTTGTTTCAGGCTTGCCTAGGACCCCGAGGAATCACGATATTATTTGGGTCATTGTGGATCGGCTAATGAAGTTAGCTCATTTCTTAGCCATTCAGACAACGTACTCTCGTGATCACCTACACAGTTGTAAAGTAACGAAATTGTTAGACTGCATGATGTGCCAACATCTATTATGTCTAATCGTGATTCCCATTTTGTCTCTATGTTCTAGGAGAGTTTGCACCGAGAGTTAGGGACGAATTTAAAATTTAGTATAGCGTATCACCATTAGACCAATGGCCAATCCGATTGGACAATTCAAATATTTGAGGATATGCTTGGAGGCTCGGTGATGGAGATGAGAGGGAACTGGGATGATCACTTGGTGTTGGCCGAATTCGCTTACAATAATAGTTTCCATGCGAGTATCGGCATGGCTCCTTTTGAGGCACTATATGGTAGAAAGTGACAATCTCTCATTCATTGGGTGGAGATAGGAGATAGGTGTTTGTTGGGTCCGGATGTAATTCAAGAGACATCAAAAAAGATCGCGGTGATTTTTGAAAAGCTGAAGATGGCCTAGAGTCGGCAGAAGAGTTGTGCCAATCGGTGGAGATCTAAGTTTAGATTCAAGGTTAGATGTTTTGTTTTCCTCAAGGTGTCGCCATGGAAGGGAGTCTCCAGATTCGATGTCAAGGGAAAGCTGAAGTCGTGGTTTATTGGACCCTTTGATATCCTAGAGAGAGTTGGAGAAGTGGCCTATCGTTTGGTGTTGCCACCAAGCTTGGATGAGGTCCACAATGTCTTCCATGTCTCGATGTTGAGGAAGTATGTCCATGATCTAACGCACGTCATCTATTATAGCCCCTTGATTATCTAAGAAGATTTATCGTATTCAAAGGAGCAAGTTTAGATTTTAGATAAAATGGACTAAATCCTACGCTCGAAGACCTTCCTGTGAGATCCCAATCCCGAAAACATGATAATTCCTAGTCATTAATCTAATATAAGTATGTTTGAGGTGATTGGATTAAGGAAAAATATGAAAAAAATATGTTTGAGGGGAAAAAATGTTGTACAAGGCACCTGCGCCCGAGTGGTGCCTAAGGCTCCACTGGGGCGCAAATAATAGAGCCGCCCGCCCGCAGGGCGCTCGTGGCAGGGCGGGAGCGTGGAGGTTACGAGGGCTGGCACCAACCAAGCGTGCATTTTGCGCGAGTGAGGCCTACTTGGCACTCGAGCTCCACCCACGGGCCCCGCACGTGATCCCTCTTCTTTTGTTTTAAAATGGGGTTTTTGGTGGTTTTAGGAGAGAGAGAGAGAACCAGCCCAACAATAAGCACGAAGGAGAAGGGAGGAAGGAGAGAAAAGAGAAGGAAAGGGGGAAAACCGCCACCTTTGAACCAATCCTGATAAAAATAACTGTAGATCGAGCTCAGGCAAGTACACTTCGAACGTTATTTACCGTTTTTACAGCTTTTTAGTATCTATAAATTTGTATTTATACTCTAAAATTATGTTTCTTCATGTCAAGTATAAATAAAGCATGTTTCTCTTGATTATTCAGATAAATTTTGTGTTTATCTACATATATTGCAACATATAGCTTCAATTTCATGTATAAACATGTATTTGGTATCCAATTTATGTCAGGAAGCTTTGAGCTAAACCCTAGAACGAAAATCTTGGGATTTGGTGTTCAAAATCCATAAATTTTGACATGTAAAGGTTAATTTGTAAATAATAATGTTCATCCTATGATTTATATCTAAACAATTTACATGGAATTGTGCTGTTAGGTTTCTGTGAATTTCTAAAGCAAATCTGAAGGCTAGTCTGTGTAATTCTGACTGACTTTCTAAAGTACAATAAGTTATAAGCTAAGAAATAAGAAGAAAAGTATTTTTGCTTCTGTTAATTAGGACATACGACTGATATATGGTCTGGTAAGGTTCTCTGACATACCTCAAAACGTTATGATCCTAATCGAGGATAACTCTGTCAATGGAGTTATATGTGATCCGCCCTTCCTCAGGGCATTAGCCTAGAGGGTGGAATTTCCGATGACTAATCGACCTTCGGGAGGCATTTGTATATAATCCCACCAGAAGGGATATTCCTATACTAATTTCCAGCCTTGATTGTGTGCGTAATACAATCATCCCCTCGACTAGTAGGGTCTACTAGTTTGGTACTTTTTGATAGTAAAATGGGTTTTCTAGAACTCATAGACTTTGATATTGGTTTCTGATTTTTGAGACTCGCTTTACTGATTTCTGATTTCTGATTTCTGATGCTCGCTATACTGATTTATGATTTCTGAAGCATGTTTATATTGATTTATGTTCTCTCATGTTTCAATGTACCTCTCTGTTCTTATATATTTCAATGATTTTGCCTATCTATACATATGTTCTGCATAAAAGAAATTACACTACATGTTTTCATGTACTTTGTTGGGTTTTGGCTCACTGTTTTGTTTTTCCCCCTCAAGATAAAATAGTAGAGTTAGTTCCTGATGAGGAGTAAATAAAGCCTAGCCAGCAAATTTTTGGAGGCCTGAAGGCTATCTTGAAGATCGTGGGAAGAATTTGTCTTGAATGTTATTACTTGATTTTGTGGATAGACAATGTATATGAATTATTGTAGTATATCATGAATGTCATTTAAATAGTGAATTATGCTTCCGCAGGTTTATATTTTGAATATAGTTCTGCTTTCGCTATTTTTTTCTCGATTTGTACAGATTCCAGCAGGCATCTCTTATTTGAATTTTTGGTATAGTGGATAGGAATGTTAAAGTAAATCTGTATGGATTTATACGGTGACTGAAGATCCTGTGAATGAAATGTGAATATATGTTGAAGTTTAATTTGTATACTGATAGATTATATATATCAATTTCGTCATGTTTTAGGGGACAATGTATCCATTTTTCCTTAGAACTTTAAATTGTTATTCTAGGCTCTAGTTTTGTATTTGTATTAACGGAATCATCTGAAGGAAAAAAAGAGAGAGAGAGATTCGTTCTGTCATAGCTGGTATCAGAGAAATGAGATGCCTTAGGATTGATCGATCATAAAGCGGAAGTATAGGTGTAACAAAACGGTTTTTTTTTTCCCTCAAAATATTTCGTCATTATAGAAAATAGGAACAGAAGTCCAAATCCCAACTTAAGGTTCTAGGAAAAAACAGACAAAATCTCCCCTAAAATAGAGCTAAACAGAAACATAAACCTAAATAAAACCTATATAACATAATCATTTCATGCACACAACTATACAATTACCACAATTCATCCTACAACACACATATATAGGACCACAAACTATCATATCCAATTATGGCTTCAATTCAACAATCCTATCCACTATACCAGAATCCATATAAGAGATGTCGTCTATGACCTGTACAAAATCCAATGAACAGAATAGTAGAAGCAACTATATAAACCTATGGAAGTATAAATACTAATCCAACAGAATTCAGAATGTGCAATAATCATCAATACATAATTTCATCCACCATTTAGACATTTACATGCAAAATACTAGAATCCCCAAATCTTCAGCATTACTTTGAGGCTCTAAATCTTCCTTACTATGCTCTATCTAAGCCTTCACATCCGGTGTCTTCTCTATGTCCTTATCTGGAGGGGAAAAAATAAAATAGTGAGTTAAAATCCAGTAATGTACTAAAACATGCAGAATATAATATTTTCATGCAGAACATAAGTACAGATAAACAGTAACATGCACGTAATTCATGAGAAAAGCATAATTCTATACAAACAGGTCCTAGTAATCATTATTTACGCTTTCATGCAAAATATATATTCGTTAGAGTAGGAAACTGCGATATCATCAGGAAAACAGAAGCATTCATGAAATAAAGATAAAACATAATGCAATTTAAACATGCGTCATAATCATGAATCGGTGTAATTATGCTTCGATATTCATAAATCGGTAAGACATGCTTCAGAAATCAAAAAATAGTATCAATTCTAGAAAATTCTTTTTATTTATCAGGAGGGCCTAACTAGTAGACCCTACTAGTCGAGGGGGCGAGTAATCGAGGATAGACTGTGTTCACTCCACACAATCAAAGACCAGTAACAGTTATCCCTCCTCATGGGATATATCCCTTCTCATGGGTTTTATTAGAGTAATGTCGGCCAGTAATAATAAATACCCTCTAAGTTATCGCCATGAGGAAGGGCAAACTACATATAACTCCATAGACAGAGTTATCCTTGATTACCACCATAACGTTTTAAGGCATGCCGGATAATCTAACCTGACTGTATTTCTATCCTAGGTCCTAATTAATAAAATTAATAAGCTTATAAACTATCGTTCTTTGGAAAACCAATCAAAATTTCATAATTATCCTTTCAGTGTGCTTCAGAAATTCTCAGTAATTTATCGGTATAATTCTGTGTAAATTTTTCATAGAAAAATCACCACATGGACACTATCTCAGTACAAATCAACTTTTTCATGTCAAAAATTTTGGATTAAAACTGTTAAATCCCTTCATTTTCGTGCTGAGGGATTTCGCCATACAGTCCGGACGATAAACAAACACCAAACACGTAATTTCATGAAATCGGAGGCATATTTAGCAGTATATATAAGTAAGCATAAAATATGTCCGATTCATCAGGAGAAATAAGCATTATTTACGGTAAACATACAGAACCATAGATTTAAAGCATAAATACAATATTTGAGGTATTAAAACACTGTAAAAATAGTAAATAACGTCCGAAATACAATTGTCTGAGCTCGATCTACCATTATTTTTATCAGGGTCGGATTGAAACGGTGGATTTTCTCCCTCTCCTCTTCCTTTCCTTCCTTCCTCCTCCTCATGCTGATATCAAGCTACCCTTGAGCCAAAAACCCCCAAATCCCCTTTTAAAAACGAGGGAGAAGAGATCACGTGTGGGTCCATGTGACGGGTGCTCGATCGCCCACTCTCACAAAAAGGCGCTCGAGCACACTGCTCATTGCCAAGGCCACTCCCTCCTTGACTCGGGCAGCCCACAAGTGGGTGCTTGCGCAAATTAGCACCTACCCTGCGCTCCCTTGACCCATTTCGCCTCGTTTTGCGTAGTTACCAAATTTTTCATTATATTTGAACCCAATCATGATTTATCATCACTATAATTATTTCATAATTATCATATTTTGGAACCAGGATCTCACACTTTCCTCCACTTACAGAAATTATGTCATCAAAATTTAACGATCCTTAAATTTTTCCCCAATTTCCAAGCGTTCCCAATTCACTTTCAGGTTAAAGCAGTTATCTTGAGACCTTAAATCTCCATTTTGTCTTAGTCCTCATTATCTAATGTGCCTTATTTCAAATCTAAATTTACTGAGCTCGAAGGTAAATCTAGTTCACTAACTATTTCCATGAGTTAATTCCTAACCTCAAACAAGCAAAATGCCTCATTTCGGTTCATATTAAATCTCGAGATTGATTATTTCCTCTAAACATTACCTTAAATCTTATTATATACACGGATTCGTCACTATCACGACCT
>JAOVVI020003727.1:0-16738 GCA_028571085.2 Nepenthes alata | reverse complement strand
CCAGAGAACTGACGATAAAGGCGCTGAAGAAGAAGGATGAGAAGCCTACAAACTTGACCGATGATAAATAGTAAGACAATAAAGATCTTATAAAATATACCATCAAACTGTATCTCGCAGACAATACTCTCCAAGAAGTGCTTGGCTTGACTAACCCGGTGGAGCTCTAGGAGAAGTTGGAGAGCCGATATAAGTCTAAATCTTTTACAACCAAACTACACATTAAGAAGTAATTTGTTGGCTTACGATTTTCAGAAGGATGAAGCTTCGACAAGCACCTGGACGAGTTCAATCGGATATTGACGCAGATGTCCACCATTGACGAAGAAATCAATGAGGAGGACAAGGCACTGGTCCTGCTGGCTTCTCTGTCGACCTCCTATGATCATATTGTCACAACCTTATTGTTCAGAAAGGATACACTAAGGTTGGATGAGGTTATTACTTCCCTACTCATGAATGAGTCAATAATGTCACAAGGGACCTCGACGTCTGATGTACTTATGACTGAATCGAGGGGAAAAAGCAGAGGTCGTGGTCAAAAGCATAGAGACAAAGCCCGCGACAAGTCAAGGTATCAAAACCTTGAGTGTCACCATTGTGGTAAGAATGGCCATATTAAGAAGCATTGCTTTAAATGAAAGCGAGAAAATACAAAAAAAAAAAAAAGCTGATAGAGAGCGGGCAGAGGAAAAGTCCTCCGTCTCAGTAGTCACAGTAGGAGGTCTCCTACTGACAAGTGAAGGAGGCGTGAAAAATGTGACGGACGAGGAGTCCGGCTGGGTAATCAATTCCAGTGCCACCTTACACGTCACGTCTAGAAGGCAATTGTTCACATCCTACACTCAGGAGACTTTCGAGTAATAAGGATGAGAAATGAAGGAACATCGCCGATCATAGGGAGGGGAGATGTCGTCTTGGCCACAAACAATGGGACAAAGCTGATGCTGAAGGATGTGCGTCATGTCCCTGACATTCGACTGAATGTTATCTCAGCCAGTCGGCTGGATGATGAAGGTTATTGCAATACCTTCTATGAATGTAAATTGAAGCTGACTAGAGGGTCTCTTATTGTATTAAGAGGAAAGAAGGCCTCCGGCCTATATGTGATGAAGGCTTGAGCAGTGACGGGAGACGTGAACGCTATAATCTACAATGGGACAATGGATCTGTGGCACAAAAGGCTAGGCCACATGAGTAATCATGGGCTGTCCTACTTGGCAAGAAAAGGCCTAATCACTGGAGCAAAGGAGGAAGAACCAAATATGTGTCCTCATTGCTTGGCCGGCAAACAGAGGAGAGTCTTATTTCATTGAGACTTGTTTGCCCCAAAGACAAAACTTCTAGATATTGTTCACACAGATGTGTGTGGACCATTAAGAGAAATGTCATTTGGTGGAGTCCAGTACTTTGTTTCTTTCATTGATGACTCTTCTAGAAGGCTGTGGGTCTACTCACTGAAGACCAAGGATCAAGTTCTTGGTACCTTTGAGCAATTTTATGCTCTCATGGAGCGTTAGACGGGAAAGAAGCTAAAGGTCGTCCAAAATGACAACGACTGCGAATACTTAGGGCCTTTTGATACTTACTGTCGGTCACATGGTATTAGGCACCAAAAGACACTACCAAATACATCACAGTTGAATGGAGTGACAGAACGGATGAATCGTACACTCTTGGTGATAGCACGTTGCATGCTCTCCGAAGCAAAACTTCAAGTATCATTCTGGGCAGAAGCACTCAGGACGGTAGCCTACATTATCAACAGGTCACCCAGTAAACATCTGATAGGTGAAGTGTCAGAGAAGATATGGATGGGCAATGAGCCGTCCTATGATCATTTGTAAGTGTTTGGATGCAAAGTATTCATACATGTCCCAAGAGACGAAAGGACAAAGCTAGAGCCAAAGACGATACAGTGCGTCTTTCTTGGCTACGGTGAAGATGAATTGGGCTATCGGTTCTATGATTCAGCTACCATAAGACTCGTCCGGTCTAAGGATGTGACTTTTGTTGAAAATAAGACAATTAAAGACATTGGCAGGAAGGCCAAGTGCGACGATAAGCAAACGGACAAAGTAAGCGTTGAAGCTGTCCGTCCGGCATCATTGGAAGGAGAGGATCATGGTCAAGAGACGGTTGAGGATAATGAAGGGGAGGTCATGGCTCCGGATGACACCATTAATGGAGTCATTCCTCAACCGGTAGGGAATGTCTCTGTTAAACGGTCCTCGCGCAACAGACAGCCGTCCGTCCGTCTGTCACCAAATAAATATGTCATGCTTACTGATGCCGGAGAGCCTGAGGACTATGAAGAGGCGGTGAAGGACGACAACAAAGAGGATTGGCTGAAAGCCATGAAAGAGGAAATGAGTTCTCTTCATGAGAATCACACCTTCGACTTGGTTAAACCTTCTAATGGGAAGAAAGCCCTCAAGAACAAATGGGTCCTTCGTTTGAAGCCAGACGAGAATACCAAGAAGCCAAAGTATAAGGCACGGCTGGTAGTGAAGGGCTTCAGTCAACAAAAGGGGGTTGACTTTGATGAGATCTTTGCCCAATTGTAAAAATATCCTCCGTCCGGGTAGTACTGGGCCTGACTGCCGCCGAGGACCTTGAGGTGGAACAGATGGATGCCCGGACTGCATTCCTCCATGGAGAAGTTGAGGAGGAGATCTACATGTAAGCACCGGAAGGGTTCAAAGCTAAGGGAAGGAGAAACTTGTTTGTCGTCTAAGAAAAAGTTTGTACGGGTTGAAACAAGCTCCTAGACAGTGGTATAAGAAATTTGAGTCAGACATGACCAGTCAGGGGTACCGACGGACAACTCGTGATCACTGCGTATTTGTACAGAGGTTCTCGGATGATGACTTTATAATCCTTCGCATATACGTGGATGATATGCTGATCGTTGGACGCAACAGTGCCCGGATAAAGGAGCTGAGAGAGTAGCTTGGACGGTCATTCGCTATGAAGGACCTTGGATCGGCTAAGCAGATTTTGGGAGTCAGAATCTTACGCGATCGAAAGACAAGAAAATTATGGTTGTCTCAAGAGAACTACTTTGAGAAAGTGCTCCAACGATTCAACATGAATAGATCAAAGCCCGTAAACACACCGTTGGCGAGCCACTACAGGCTGAGCACTCGTCAATGCCCGATCTGGGATGACGAGAAGAAATATATGAAAGGCGTTCCCTACTCATCAGTTGTGGAAAGCCTAATGTATGCCTTGGTGTGCAGCAGACCTGACATAGCTCATGCCATCGGGACAGTTGGCTGGTTTCTGTCCAATCCGGAAAAGCAGCACTGGTCCGCGGTGAAGTGGATCATGAGATATATTCAGGGAACTTCCAAGAAGTGCCTGTGTCTTGGAAATGGGAAGCCTCAGTTGGTGGGTTACTCGGACGCGGATATGGTCGGAGATGTTGACACACGCAAATCTAGATCGGGTTACTTAATGAAATTTGCGGGAGGTGTAGTTTCTTGACAGTCCAAGCTACAAAAGTGTATAGCTCTATCCATAACTGAAGCCGAATACATCGCAGTTACAGAGGCTTGCAAGGAGATTTGTGGATGAAGGAGTTCGTTCAAAAGTTAAACATTGAACAGGAGAGATATGTGGTACTTTGTGATAGCCAGAGTGTCATTCATCTGTATAAGAACTCTTCATTCCATTTCAGATCAAAGTACATTTATATACGATATCATTGGATGCGAGAGGTGCTGGAGGAAGGTCTACTGTCACTGGACAAGGTTTGCACGGAAGAGAACGGGGCAGACATGATGACGAAGATTCTACCGAAAGGGAAGAATGAGGCATACTGCAAGATGGCCAGGCTAACAGATTTAACTTCCTCACGGTCGTGAGGGGAAGTTTGTTGGGGATCACTCCTGTGAAGAAGTTCTGGTGATTGAAGAACTCAATCAAAACAAGAACGTCTATGTTGATCAGATGGACGGTTAACAGTTGAATAATATGGTTGATCGACTTAAGGTCTAAGTTGACCGGTTTAAGCCGAGGGTTCTCAAAACAACAATGAAGATGGTCAGCAGGGTGTTGACCGGTCTAAATGGGAAGACGGTCAACAAAGTTGACCCGCTTGTTATGGCAACACAGAAGACCTGCTACGTCTGAAAGGAGTTGGTTGAACTCCTGTTTAGGTAACTTTGGAACTTCAATCTAGCAGATTTGTCTACTGCTGTAGGCATGCGCCACCTACTACTGTACAGGGTAAGCATATGTATGTTTCTTGGGAACTGTGCACCAACCATGGAGCCGGGCGTGGAGATCCTACTGCTGCTGGTCTTGTGTATACACTTATACATATGTGTGTGTGTAAGAAAACTGAAGAGAGTGTGAGAAATAGGAAGAAAAATAGAGGAGAGGGAGAAGGTCCAACTGTATGTGTTCTATTTCCGCCTCCTGTTTTGTAATCTCTATCTCATATATAGTGCAATTTTACAGACTTAACGTCCCGTGGTTTTTTCCTTGATTTATAAGGGTTTTCCACGTAAATATCGGTTTTCATTACTCTTACTTCCATTCCTTCTTTTCGATTCCTTTGTGCCTGTGTCGGTCGGCCGCCCCATTTTCGGCCAACACCTGGTTGGTGTACTGACTCTCTTGCGGTCTTGGCCCAGTGTCCGAGTGAATGATATTTCTTCACTACCATTATTGCATCTCTGTGTCGTTATTAATCATTTCAAGGTTTCATTTGGTTGGGTGTAAAGAATTTGATTCGGTATCATGAACTCCACCTACATATTTGTTTTGATGTGACATTCTTGAATTTGATCAAGTACAAAACATACAGCTAATTTCTTTTGGGTCGCATTGGTAGAAGTCAGATGTATTTTGGAGGTTGTGGTGATGGTTGATGGTCTCTGCGGGAAAGGGAAAGCAAGATGTTGGTGATGGTTCGTGGAAATGGTAACATTGAAGGGAGCTGGTGGGGGTTATGGTGGTTTTAGTGCGTTTTGGCTGGTGGCAGTTGCTAGTGATGGTAGGTTGTTGAGTTTGAGTCATGGCAGTGGTGCTTTTGGTGGCGGTGTGATTTGGAGTGGCAGTGATTGGGGACTGGTGGAGGTTGCCACCGGTAAACTTCAATTGCTTTGGTTGCTGGAGATTCCAATGTGTAACCCTTCCCATTTCAATTGAAATTGGAATCGAATTGCCTTCAACCAATCACTGAATCGGAATCACCTACTCCAGATCCAATCTGTAGATCTAAATAGCTGAACCAAACAGGAAGTTCGTTTTTAATGTCTTAGATGTATAATACAGTTGAAAAGCTGGGATCCATTGGTTGTTCAGGGTTGAAGAAGAACTGCTAGAGATGTAATCTGGCAAATGCATGATTGTTGTCACACTTGATATCAAAAGACAACTGGATTATATAAGTAAATTGATGATCTAACAACGAGCTAGATTAAGATTGTGACACATCATTGCAAAACTCACATGTTTCTCCTTTTTATTGCTTGGTGTGTGAAGATTTAATTGAATGACGCCCTGTGTGCAGTCTGTATTTACTATGCTGAAACTCTGATAAATTAGATCTGTCATTGTTTTTTTGGTCATGTTTTTCTCCATTTGTCTCGTTTTTTGTTTTCTTTTGTTTTTATTATTGATCCACCTGAAGCCATTCAATTCCCCTTTCCATATGTTACTTTCTCTAGGTATGTATTATTGTCCAAACTCCGGTGGTTGTGTGCAGGTTCTGCAGAGGATATCTTTTCCAAAATTTTTCCTGTTGACAAACCTAAGCTTTGTCGGAACAAACTGCTACATTGCCATGAAGGTGTTGAGTATACTGAATCCAGTCCCACCTTATGGTCTCCGAAAGGTACTGTTTAGGCTGTTCCCTTCAAAGTGAGATTTCCCCTTTTGCTGCTCACCTATTATTTTTAGTTCTGTATAAATGGACAGTAAATGGACGGAGTGGTGGCATATTAAAGGAGTCTTCAGAACAAAACCAAGAGGATGGACTGGCAAGGTTATTCTTCTTTTTGTCAGATAAAGTGAGAGAATAAAGTTAGCCACGGTGATGAGCAGTGTTGGGTTGATTTTGGTTTCACTTAAAAATGTGTAGAGTGGTTGCTCTATTTGTATCTTCCGTAGAAAGGGTTAAGAGCAAAATGATGTCAGTGACAAGGAACCGATGCTCGGATATATTGATTGATGCTGCTGAGGAAATACATCAGCAAGTGGAGATTGTTGAGTCTCAGATTCTGACTGACATGTGAGTATTCATCAAACTTATGCGCTTGGATTATTGTGATTTGTTGTTTGGTAATTGTGATTCTGCTGATATTTCAGCACGAAGCTAACAAACCTCAGTAAATCTAAAAGGAAACATCTGGAAACAAAATTTCAAGGTAATGAATTCTATGATGAGTGATTCTCTGGATTGGTATAACTCAAAACTATCAGCTTTGCAATGATTTCAGGAATTGACAGATGTAGTTGTTTCTATCATGACCCTTACAGACCTTGTCCTTGGGAATTCTTTCAGAGTGAACTTATTTTGTAGAGTTGACTACCCTTGTCCATAACCACCTCTCCTTAACTTTTGGATCCTTGAAAAATGGTCTTTGCACGTTTTTTGGGGTACTGATTTAGGTTAAAGGTTGTGGATGTTCAAGGTGTTAAATGGTCTCATTGTTTGAAGGGATTTGCATAGGGAAGTGAATTTGAATGTGCTTTTTATTTCTTTGAACCAATTTTCTTATAGTTTCTGTGTTTTTCACATTGCCTACTTAAATTGTTCTCAATGCTTATAACAATAGCTCACCTGTTCTTGTTTGGGAAAAATGAAAACTAAGGTCATTTTTTTTTATATATTTCATTAAATTTAAACCTAAAGGTTACAAGAATCATGAATAGGTGATTGATCATTAATTTTAAAGGTTTTCTTGATGGGAATTTCCTTATTTTAATTTTCCTTTTGATTACAATTTTTTTAGAAGCTATGATATCTTGCTTCCTAATAATGTTTTTTTCTAATTTGTCCTTATTTAATGAAAGTCTGTTAGAAAGGAACATGCACAATGCTTACACACATAAACATAAACTATTACTTGTGCCGTATGCCATTAGAAAGAAATATTGCTCACAGTTTTAGGCTACAGTGCTATAAACTACCCAATATTCACTTTTGTTATGCTGAATTATTTTGTATAGACAAAAAGCCAATCAAGCAAGAATCAGATATTTGTATGATGTAATACATAGATAGGGAAAACTTTGTTCATTCCTTCAGTGGCCAATGGTTTTTCCTTCCTCCATGGGTCTGCGTCTGTGTCTACATTTTGCATGTGCTTGTAGATTTCCCTGAATATCTGAATTGTGGTTTTCTAATCCAGAGCAACAAGAACAGCTGAAGCTTATTCATGAGAAGTTCAAAGAAGAGATTAATCAACATCTTCAGGACTGCAAAACCACAGTTGAAGGGCTGGAAGCACAACAGATTGAAATGAGAGGGGCTATAGAGAGGCAAAGTATGAAAATTTCTCATATTGTAGTTTCTGCGAAGTTCTCGGATATCTGATTTCTTGTCAAAGTGGTTATCTGTAAAATGGTTGCCTCTGGTAATTTATGCAGTATGATGTGTTTGATGCAAAAAAAATGGCCATATTACTTTAGAGGTATAAATGTTTGGGCTCTTTGTTTTCTTTTTCAGTAGATTTGAAAGACCCTTTCGGGATGGATGAGTCACTCTAAGCCCACCCTTTTCTTTTAGGGGATAAATTTATTCCTCTGTCGCACACACTGATCCGATCAACAACTGATCTTGCCTCTTCGGCTATCTTCTCGATAGATTATTTGGTGACAAAACCGATCAGATGAAAAATACAAAGTTAACTGCATGCTTCAGCAATTCACATACAAAATCTTAGAGGTGTTGTATTGCTAATCAAGGAAAAACATCCCCAAGTCCATGGAGGATTACTGTAGAACCAACTAAGTTAGATGATGCCTGTCAAATTGGATCAAAATGTGATCATGAAGAGAGCTTTCCTCATTTTTTCTTCATTTCATCATGAAGAAAACTTTCCTCGTTTCTTCTTCGAGTTTGGCTTGTTCCTGTTATTAACTTCCCACTTCATTTTTTCTTGTATTAACTTTCCGCTTGTTGCTAGATGCTTTCTTATGCTCGCATTCATTCCTATCGATTCTCTTATATGGCCAGAGGGGTCGCATCGGAAACTTCTCTCTCAAGTGGAAGAGGCAGTTGAGAACCAGCTGGCTGAGGTGCAAAGGAGAATAACATGTGTTCAACAGGCAAGATTCTCAATGTCTCTGAGTTTCACCTTGCTGCTGAAATGAGTGGTTTGTTATAACGCTCGGTTTTCGCTTGTTGTAGATGGGCAGACAGAAGATGCTATGGTTGAAAACTGCAACTGCGGAATGCCTGAAAGATGGCATCAACACATGACACGGTGGTGTGTAGAGATTCACACAGTAATTACATACGTCTGTCACTGGTGCTTACAGATTCACGGTAAGTCATTTCATTTTAACAGTACATTTCATCACTGCCTCCCATCCAAAGGTAAAAAAAGAGGCAAAGACTTTGAGATGAGGTGCTGCATTTTGCCCGCACTTTAACTCCGTTGGATTTAATTCAATGGCCGTGGGTGTTTCGAATTGCCTTTTAAAATTTATGGTATTTTAAATTATCTTATAAAATTTAGTTTTTAATTTTTTAAAAATATAGAGCATATCTGTTGGATTAAGTCCGACAGATCTCGTCGTGCAACGCTGCTGTTTTACCTCACATTTGGAGTCTTGCAGCTCCCTCATCCTTATTTAGAGTCTTTATCAAAATAATTATTGTTAATAGATTATAAAATATATATTTTATAGAAAGATATTGCAGGGGAAGGTTTTTTTTTTTTTTTTAAAAAAAATTTTGCCTTATATACCTTTTAAAATTAAGTTTAAGCCTATAAATTTATTAAAAAATCGATGAAATTTTAGAGTATATATTCTTTACAAAACTATTATTTTGTCTCGTTTGGTAAAGTTCAGAAAAGTACATTTTCCCTCCTTATGTCCTGTTCTGCAGATTTGGCGTGGGTGTATCCAGTTATGAGAATTGTTTGGAATATTTCTGTGTTATTTGTCGGATGAAAAACTTTAATGGATGAAATTTAAATATTTAAAAATTATTTAAATATTTATTCTATTATTATTATTATTAAATTAAATATTTAATGAATGTTAGTATTACAAAAACATATTTTTTAAAAGTGCTATATATATTTATATTTTTTAATCTTAATTATTAAATTTTATTTAATAATAAAAATTTAAAATATAATGATTTTTTTTAGAAATCTATGTCCTTCAAATTCGTCTTTGAACGCCTCTCCTGTCTCCGGTCACTGCAATAATACGAATGAATAGGTTTTAAAAAAGCTGACGCGTTTCTGACTTATCCCGGCAGCGTGACTGTCCGGTCACCGTCGAATATTTCACAGGTCCTCCTCCGTGGGTCAATGATGATTGTATTGACTCCTTTTAGTATTGCAGGCGAAACCTATTTTATAATCTCTAGATAAATTACAACAAATGACCATTTTTTTATAAAGTATTATTTTAAAAAATATGATAATAGTTTTTTAACAATATATTTATTTTAATATTAAAAAAAATAAAACGAATTTTTTTCATATTTAACAACAAATTGATGACTTGTGCAACTCAGATTTTATTTAGTTTTTAATTTGAGTATATTAAAGGGCTTGTGGAGTCGCATGACATGACTTGAGATGATTATTTACTTTTAGTATATAATGTCAATTTCGAACGAAAAATAACTAAAATAATTGTCATTTTATAAATATAAATAAGTTAAATTCATTTGTAAAAGAAAAAAAAAATCATGGACTCAATTATGAATATTTAATAAAATTAAAATTTTTAATTTGATTATTAACATTTTAATATTTGATTTTTATTTATATAATAACTTTTTTAGTACGGGCAATTGACCAAGTAACTAACGAGCTAGAGTTGAATATTATATTGAATTATAAAATTATAATAATTGAAAAATATGATAATATTTTATAAAAAATAAAATAATGTGAAAATGACGTAAAAAATTACTATTTTTTTATCTCGTTAATCAATTTATAATTAAACTAAAAATTAATTTTTTAAATATTTTACACAAAAATAACAATATTAATAAGTAAAATAATAATATGATATAACCTTTAAACATTCAAAACATTTATTCTATTATAAAACTCATATATTTTAACAAATGCCGACCACCACCGTCCGTGTTGCACCGCCGCCAACCAGTTCTTAGCCGTCAGCCAACCGCCATCCATGCGCAACCACTACCAACTCCCCTTCTTCCACCCCCTTTAGCAATTACTAACATTATGTGAGTGAATGGTCATTCGACCCATTTGTTTTTATAAGAGAATAAAAAATAAGTAAATTTGTAGGGCATGATTTAATATATTTCATGATTACGACCAATATAAAAACAAATATATATATATAATATAATATCGATATTTATGGTTTAGCCCTTTTTAATTTATTTTTCATAAGAGTTATAAAATTTTTTAAAAAAGCATATTAATTATTACATTTTTCTAGAATAGTTTACTTGAATTCATAAATCAAATGAAGTGTTTTAAACATTATTGTGCATTTAAATTCTAAAAGAAAAAATTATTTTATAAATATATTTTAAAAAAATATCAAAATAATTAATGAAATAATTTTTAAATAAAATATAGTAAAATTATAAAAAAAAGTATAACATTTAACCATTTTATTAAAATACTATGTGATATGTCATATAAAATAATTCTTAAGTATTCAACTTAAAAAATTTAAAGTAAAATTTCAATTCTACATTAACGAACATGCTTGTCCACTTCATTCTCTTAGATTTATCTCCTCTGAAATTTACCAAATCTCCTCTCAGATTATTTTATGTCAAAATAATATAATCTTAATAATGATAATAATAATAATAATAATAATTATTATTATTATTATTATATAGGCAATTCTTATTAAATAATTAACGAAATTGGACCCACTTTTAGTCATTCTCTTACAAAAGAAGCAAAGACAGCAATCATTGAAACCACTCTTCTACACTTGACTGCATAGCCTTTATTACTGTGAATCGACAGAGAGAATCCGAGAGAGAAATTACCCTTCATTATAACTGAATTTCTTATTTTTTATTTATTTTTACATTCTAATGAGGCTCACAAAATTAAATTAAATTAGTTCAAATGTCACATTATATTAATTGTTCAAATATTAAAATTATGAATTAACTCTTTATTAATGGCCCCATAAAAAACCCGAATAATAGTTTTTTAATGAAATTATTCTGAAAATTTTAATGGGCTTTAACTGAGTTTTTTTTTCTTTTTTCAGAACACCATAAATCTTTTAAGGCAGTTTATAAATTAAACATTTGTTTTTGGATATTTCTTATCAAAATAAAAATAGAAACCTCAAAATTTATTATTATTAAATATAATTTCTTATTTCTGTAAATTAATAAATGAAATTTAATATATTTTTATTCTTATTTTAAAAAAAAAACTAAATTTAATAAAAAAAAACACCCTACAGTTAATGTAGAATAATATATATTTTTATATTTTATATTTTATAAAATATTATTTTAAATTTAAATATTTTGTTTTAAATTAAAAAAATATAAAAGGAGATTAGGTAAAACCTAATCTAAAGTTTCATATATTTATTTATCATATAGTATTTTAAAAGAGCACTCTCTCTGAGCCTCTTCCCGCCTTGACCTTCCCATGGCGGTTCACGTTCTCATCGTCGTCTCCTTCATTTTCTCTCTCCCCTCACTCCCCTCAGCCCTCCGAAACGACACCGCGGCGCTCCTGCAATTTCGAGCTCGAGCCGATCCCCATGGAAACCTCCTCTACAATTGGACAACCGCCGGAATCGGCGGCGACGCCTGCACATCCTCCTGGCTGGGCGTCCAGTGTCTAAGCAACCGTGTCTCCTCCCTCTCTCTTCCAAACCTCAACCTCCGAGGCCCCATCGACTTTCTCTCCTCCCTCGACCGGCTACGGGTCCTCGACCTTCACAACAACCGCCTAAACGGTAGCATCGTGCCCCTCCTGGGCTGCACAAGCCTCAAACTCATCTACCTCTCGGACAACGATATCTCCGGCGATATTCCGCCGGAAATAGACTATCTAAATCACCTTGTCCGGATGGACCTCTCCAACAACAATCTCCAAGGATCACTACCTTGGCAAATATCACTCTTAACCCGCCTTCTTACCCTTCGCCTTCAGAACAACCAAATTTCCGGTGAAATCTCTAATCTTTCTTTGATCCATCTGAGGGAATTGAATTTGTCAAACAATGAACTCTACGGAAGATTACCCATTAATCTACTACGAAAATTCGGGGCAAAAAGCTTTCTGGGCAATCAAGGATTATGTGGGGCGAGTCCATTCCCCTCTTGTTCCTTCTCAGATTTCACTCCGATGAATTCGGACGCCTCAGCCGGGACTTTTTCCTCGAATCACAGCGCGTTCCCTTCAAATTCAACCAAATTTCCCGACAAGAAACCCCGGAAGGGGCTCAGCCATGGCATTATCATAGCGCTTGCCGTCTCTAATGTGGTCCTAGTTCTAGCGATGGTGGCGTTTACCTTACCCTACTTCTGTAGAAAATGCTCTGGAGTTGCTGATAATGGAGTAGGGGATTATTCCGAGGAGAAGCGTAGCAGCAGCCATAGTATTGACAAGAAGGTGTACTCCAGCAATGCTGGCGCCGGAGATAGTGATGGCAGCGATAGGACGGATAAGAGCACGCTGGTGTTCTTTGACAAAAGGAAGCAATTTGAGCTGGAGGAGCTGCTCAGGGCATCGGCGGAGATGCTAGGAAAAGGGAGCTTGGGGACGGTGTACCGGGCGGTACTGGACGTCGGCTCCACGGTGGCGGTGAAGAGGCTGAAGGACGTGAATCCGTGTGGCAGGAAGGAGTTTGAGAAGCATATTGATGTGATCGGGAGGGTGAAGCATCCAAATCTTGTGAGGCTAAGGGCTTATTACTACCACGAGGAGGAGCAGCTTCTTGTTTACGACTATATGTGTAATGGAAGCTTGCTCTTCCTTCTTCATGGTATGCGAACTTCTTCTTCATTTCGGTCACTCTGTTTCTATTTTTCATGAGCTTCATGGTGCTCTGAAATCTTTCTTCATTTGATTCCCTTAACTTTGGTGGAAACCAAAATTTATGGAAGATTTTTTCAAGATAAATTTATATTTCTCCATCACAATTTTTTAATAATTCTTATTTGATAAGACTAAAATCTGATTTATTTTTTCCAAAAAAAAATTGTATATATAATTAATTATAAAAATTATAAATGAACTTAACTTTTTATATTTCCTCCATAACAAAGTCAATAAATCAATGTTTTATATTTTATTCAAATTTTCATACTCTTCACTGCTTCCCACAAAAGTGTAAAGATTGACCTGAACTGAACTTTCTGCTGCTTCCTAAAAAAAAAAAAATCAGGAAACAGAGGACCAGGAAGAATTCCTCTGGATTGGACTACAAGGATAAGCTTACTACTAGGAGCAGCCAGAGGCCTTGCTCGCATTCACACCGAGTTTACCTCCTCAAAAATTCCCCACGGCAATGTGAAATCCTCAAACATTCTTCTCGACAACAATGGCGTCGCTTGCGTCTCCGATTTTGGTCTCTCTCTCCTCATAAACCCGGCTCACGCCATTGCCAAATTAGGAGGGTATAGCGCTCCAGAACAAGCGGAAACAAAGAAGCTGTCCCAACAAGCTGATATTTACAGCTTCGGCGTCTTGCTGCTTGAAGTGCTAACCGGGAAAGCCCCATCACAGCTCCTTCCACCTACCCACCGTCGATCGGAAGAGAAAGAACCGGCCGCGGATTTGCCCAAATGGGTTCGATCGGTGGCGAGAGGTGAGTGGATGGCAGAGGTTTTCGATGAGGAGCTGCTGAGGTATAAGAACATAGAGGAAGAGCTGGTGGCGATGCTTCAAGTGGCGATGGCCTGCACGGTGGCACAGCCGGAGAAGAGGCCGTCCATGGTGGAGGTGGTTAAGATGATTGAGGACATTAGGGTGGAGCAGTCTCCTCTTGGGGAGGAGTATGAAGGTTCTCGAAATTCGATCTCCCCTTCCCTTACCACCACGGAAGAAGCAGACTGAGCTAGTTATTGATCAGTTTCTTCTGTTGGTACTAATATTGGCTGCTAGTGCTGCGATGCTTCAGTTATTGTTAGTGTTTTCTTCCCTGCATCGTTTTGTTCTTTTGAATCGATTTCCCATTGGCAGAATCTTGCTGCAAATTGTGTCTATTTTTAACGTTAGAAATTCGTTGTTGTCATCAGTTGCTTACTGTTAAATTGAACTGTTGTGTTGAATGTGGGCCGAAAGGCGTGATTGCCTCCCTCCTTTCCCTCTTTCTTAGCCTTTAGTCGTGGTGCTTCATGGTCATCGTCTTCTTCGTTATCATCATTGTTCGATTAAGAGATTTGGGTAAGCCTGCATGATTGATAGACCCGATCCGGTCGTGGTTCAATGTTGTTACGTGTGATGGGAGGTTACTTACCATGCAGGTAGATGAGAGGCTGTTTATAATAACAACCTACGTTCTCATTTTATTATGGCTCATCTATTTATATGGATAGATTCCATCATTTAGAGAAGGAGAAAAATAAATTAAAATATAAAAATAATAATGGTAAAAAGAGGAGAGAGAATACCTATAAAAATTCTTCTAAATCCTTGGTAATTAGACTGTAAAAAGTGAGTATTTTTTATTTGTAATGATATTTCGATTAAGAGTTTAGTTTTTTTGAAAAAAAAATTGATTATTCAATCAAAATTTTAAGTCTTTTTTGCCTATTTTAAAGCATTTTTATCATATTTTTAGTTCTAAATTGATCTTTTGTTTTATCATTTATTGATATTAGAATATCTTTGGTTGTTTTTCAGTATTGTTTTTTGTTTATTTTCATTCTTTATAACTTGTTAATGGTAATTTTTCACAAACCCCTTTTTAGGCCATGAAAGTTTAATCAAAGTTATTATGAGGTAGATTGATTTTTCAAAATATGGTTTTATAATTTTTCACGAAGTGAGAGAAATATAGAAATATATTTTGAAATTTCGAAACCTTGGAGAGATACATTTTTACAGCATAATATATTTTTAGGAATATATATATATATATATATATATATATATATTTATTTATTTATTTATTTATTTATTTATTTATGTTGTGTAGTGCTTCTAATAATTTTTTCACTCGTATTTTATTTGGGATGTTTGGATATGTGTATAAAAAGTTATAGAGTTTTGAAATTTTCGAATATAACAATTATTTTTGAAATTTGAGATGAAGAAGATGAAGGAATGAATTTCATGAAATGCGTCGTTTTGAGCAGTAAGGAATCTAAACACAGAGTTTTGATAACTGATTTCGTAACTCCTTAAACGCTGCGTTTTAAATAATAAAATTTTCTTATTATTTTTTAAAAATCATAGGAATTTGTATATATATCAAAAAAATAAGAGTTTAATTCTATAATTTTGCATTCTTATGCTTAAAATTTGAAGTGATAAATTGATGCCTCGAAGACTATTCCGCTATTTCGCAACTGACTACCCGGCCACCTGGGGGAAATTGCTTTGTTGGGCCGAATGGTATTACATTACAGCATGGCATTCTACCATTAAAATAACGCCTTTCGAAGTAGTTTTTCGCTGGCCACCACCCACGCTCCAGGATTATACATAGGGCACTTCCCTAATAGCCACGATTGATGACATCCTCTCTGACAGATCCACTGTCCTTGCTGCTCTTAAGGAAAACTTACATTGTGTTCAACTGCAAATGAAAAATCAGGCAAACGCACATCGCACCGATCGGGAGTTTCAGCCAAACGATTAGGTCTTCGTCAAACTGCAGCCTTATCGCCAGACCACCGCAGCTCGTCAACCACCTAACAAGTTAGTGAAATGCTACTATGGGCCCTTCCAGATATTAGAACGTGTGGGCTCAGTGGCCTACCGGCTGCAATTGCCCGCCTACGCGAGACTTCATAACGTATTTTGTCACGAACCCGAACTAAGCAGGTCAATTTAAATAATTAATTATAATTTCTATAATCTAAATTCTCAAATAAATTTTAGACAAACAATACTAAGTCCTAAAATTCGGGTGTGACAAACCAAAATATACACTCAATAAAATTAAAATTTTAAGAGGACCTCATCGAACAACCGTCCGAGCAAAATAAATACGACCTGCTCTATAATCATCATAAGGGAGGTAATAATCAGACCCAAAAATCAGCATCAAACATAACATAATATTCATCTATTCCCGAAATATAACAATAAACTCATATTCGGCCAATTCCATAATCTAAATATATCAAATATTAATATAAACCATAATAAATTGAAACTCACCAAAACAGACGAATATCCGATCGATCACGTCTTTACTCCTATACTGCATCCAAACCTTTTACTCTGAATGGATAAAACAGAAAAATGAGCATAATACCCAGCAAGTATTATATTTAGTCAAAATGAGTCTAATAAATCAGAGGAAATGTCAAATTTGTGAAAATCTAATCAAATTTCAGACTAATTCCAAATCACCGATACCACAAATTCTACCGAACTGCAAT
>JAOVVI020003726.1:0-18621 GCA_028571085.2 Nepenthes alata | reverse complement strand
ATTATAAGTCTGATATTATTAAAAATGATCTATTACCTGATAATCTTTATTATTTAAATTTATAAGATAATACATATTATAATATTATGTATATTAATACTAAAATTAAGCGATATATTTTCAGACTTATTTATTTTCAGACTTATCTTTTAGTTTATATTATAAGTCTGATATTATTGAAAATGATCTATTGTCTCATGATCTTTATTATTTAAATTTATAAGATAATACATCTTATAATATTATGTATATTGATACTAAAATTAAATGATATGTTATAAATAAATATTTCTCTATATTGTGACATAGGAGATTATGTTATATTTCTATTGAAAAAATTAAAAAATTAGTAAATGATAGAGTATTTAGTGCTCTAAATTTTACTAATTTTGAGATTTATATGGGTTGTATAAAAAAAGTAGATTGACATGACTAAAAAATGTCAAGAAGAGTTCAAACATATTAGAAATCATACACGGATATTTGTAGCCTAAATATTGACTCATACGATCTAATATATTTTATCACATTTATTAATAATTTTTTACGATATATGTATCTCTACTTACTTCATAATAAGAATAAAATTTTAAATACTTTTAAATTATTTAAAGTAAAAGTAAAGAAATAATATAAAAAATAAATTAAAATTATGAGATCAGATAGAGATGGAGAATATTATGGTAGATATACCGAATATGGATAAATACCTAGTCAATTTGTAAAATTATTTCAAGAATACAGAATTATTGCCCAATATACTATGCCTGATTCTCCGGACCGAAATAGTATAGTAAAAAGAAAAAATCAAACGTTATTGAATATGGTGCAAAGTATGCTTAGTAACTTCAATCTTTCAAAATCCTTGTGGATTAAAACTCTTAAAACGGGAGTGTATATATTAAATCATATTTCAACGAAAGCTATTCTAAAAACTCTTTTTGAATTATGAAAAGGTTAAAAATTAAATTTGTGACATATACGCGTTTAGGAATGTCCGTCTGAAATAAGAGTTTATAATCCACATGAGAATGAATTAGATCCAATGACCATCAATGGATATTTTATTAGATATGCTGAACGGTCCAAATGATACATATTTTATTATCCATCTCACAGTATTAGAATTATGAAATCAAAAAATATAAATTTTTTTTAAAATACTTAATGAATGGGAGCAAACGATCTAGAAATATAATTTTTGATATTGATCATTCAGATTCTTAATATTTCACTTCATATGATAGATTAATTATTATACATAATACTTCTCAAAATTAAATTGGTACTGAACAACTAATCAATATCATTTCATAAAATACTGATATTATTTTAGTTGACCATGATATTCAAGATTTACTTAAAATAGTTATATAACATACTCTTATTGAGAATAATGATACAATATTGAGAAGGTCTACTAGAATGAGAAGATCAATAATTTCTAGTGATTATATTATATATCTACATAAGTTTGACTATAATATTAGAATCGAAAATGATCCTAAAATATTTTTACAAGTTATGAGTTGTAATGAATTAAAATTATGGTACAATGCCATGAAGAAATATATGAATTCCATGGGTAGCAATAGAGTCTAAAATCTTATTGAGTTACCTAAATTGACGAAAATAATAAGATATAAATGGACATTTAAGATAAAAAAAGACTCATTAGATAATATAAAAAGATATAAAATAAGACTCGCTACTAAAGGATATATTAAAAAAAATTAATTATACAGAAATTTTTTCTCCTATATTTAAGAAAGACTTTCTCCACATTATTTTAGCATTGGTTACTCATTTTGATATTAAATTATAATAAATAAATATGAAAATAATATTTTTAAATTGTGACATATAGGAAAAGGTTTATATGAAATAACAAAAAAGATTCTCCTCTACTGATGATAACCAATTGATATGCATGCTCAAGAAATCTATATATGGATTAAAACAAACATCTCGTCAATAGTATTTAAAATTTGATGATGTTATCTCTTCATTTAGATTTAAAGAAAATATTTTAAATTAATGTATATACCAGAAGGTCAGTGGGAGTAATATTTATTTTCTTATTTTATATATAAATAATATTTTACTTATATCTAATAATAAAAGTTTACCATATGAGGTACAATAATTTCTCTCTAAAAATTTAAAATAAAAAATATGGACGATACATCTTATATCATTAGTATTAAGATACATCAAAATAAGTTACAATGTGTTTTAGATTTATCTAATGAGACCTATATCAATAAAAGTTTATAGAGATTTTGGATAAAAAATTATTCGTCAAGTATAACACCAATTGTGAATGGTGATAGGTTCAATTTGAACTAATACCCCAAAAATAATTTTGAATGAGAACAAATAAAAAATATTATATATGCTTCAACTGTTAAAAGTTTGATATATATTTAAATATATACAAAACCTGACATCGCCTTAGGAGTTGAAATATTGAAAAGATTTTAGAGTAATTTAGGCATGGATCACTGAAAATCTGCTAAGAAAGTGATGAGGTATCTCAAAGGTATAAATGACTACATGTTTACATATAGACGGACCAACAATCTGAAAGCATTATGTTACTCCGATTTAAATTTTGTTTGATATGTTGATTCATATAAATTAAAATCTAGTTACGTATTCAAATTTATCGGTGAAACTGTATCCTGGTGGAGTACAAAGCAGACCTTGATTGCTACTTCTATTATAGAAATCAAGTTTATTACTTATTTTGAGATTACAAAGTATAGTATATGGATGAAAATTTTATGTCTAGGTTTAGAGTGCTGGATTCCATCTCAAGGCTATTGAAGATATATTGAGACAATTCAACTACTATTTTTCTTGCTAAGAATAATAAAATAACAGTCATAATAAATAAATTGATATTTTATTTTTAGCCATAAGTGAGTGCATTAAAGGAACAAAATTTTTTATTGAGTACATATCGCTGATCCTTTGACAAAAGGCATACCACCATTCATATTCAAGGATCATGTAGTTAGAATGGGATTGTGTTTCATTATATGATTTTTATTGTATGGATAATGATATTTAATAAAGTTTTTATTTATTTGTGATATTTCTTAAAATTTTGTGTACACATTAGTTGATTATTTTGAGAATATCATTAATTGTTAGACAAAAAATAAATATGAGGTTTATTCATAAAATAACATTATCATATTCGGATATATCTTGAGAAATATAATATATTATAATACATTGATAATACTACTCATTAATAGAGGATTTATCGTCATGATTTATGTATTTATTTTTTAAGATTGATGATTGATGGGTTTGGTTATCACATTAAATAAAATATGGATCAAGTAGGAGAATATTAACTATTTAATTTCAAAATTGAACAATTGATGATCTATATTAATGATTGATAACACTCCACAATTACTCACCATAATTGTCCATTATTTTTTCACGGTAACGGCTTCACAAGACAATTGATGGAATTGTCTTGATAAATAGATGGTAACTGATTTTGTTCTTGAGCCACTTCTCTTAAAATACACTATCGAAGAAGAGAGTTTGGGCTTAAAAGTTTCAAAACCATGAAACAGAGTAGCAGAAAATCAGAGCAGGCAATGGCCAGAGGTTGGTGATTCTTCATTTTATTCCGTATTTCAGTCTTTTTATGGTTTATTAGGCCGGTTTAATATCCAACACTACCGAGTAAGGAATGAGGAGAGAGAGATATGTGTTGGGGGGTCACATCCATGTGGAAGTCCTGATGACTGGAGGATTCGAACGGAGCACGTGGACCTTGTGTGCTACTATGATCCGTAGACATGTTCGTTGGAGAATCCACGAACTATGCGCGGGATAAGTAGAAGGAATTTCAATCAATATAGTTGACTGAAAATTTTGAATGAGTAACAATTACTGGTCAACCTGTTGACCGGCTGAAAGTATGAGCTGCCTAACATTGTTGAAGGATCTCAGAAGGACAACGGATGGTTAACAGAGGCATTGACCGGCCATGTAGAGAGGACGGTCAACGGGGCACTGACCGGCCTTGTGAAGAATGCAGACGATGGAATATTGGCCATCCACCAAGGAATCCAAAAGGGTGTCAGCTAAAAATATTTTCTGAGTATGTGTGATTTCAAACGGTTATGTATGAGTTATTTTTTTATACAGAGTATATTCATATTGTTTGCAAAGACAGATTTTATTGGAAGAATAGAATATTCTTCAAATTTGCTCAATATATGCGTTTGTATTGAAAGAAAAGAAAAGAGACACTTGGTGAAAATTTTCTAAATGTGAAAGCAGAGAGAGTGAAAAATAGTGAAGAAATGAGAAACAAAATTGTGAGCGAAAACAAAGTATATATTTTTGTATTACTTGTGCTCTATATTTATATTTTTTTCTCTGATATCTGTGTAACTGTAAAAAAATTATTCCCAACCTTACATAGTAGAATTGATTCCGTATACTGATTGTCCCATGATTTTTCTCTTATTTGTAAAAAAATTTTCACGTAAAAATTCATATATTTATTTTTTTCTTCATCTTTCATTTACTGTGTCTATTTGTTATAGTAGTCGGAAGTCATCTACTCCAATAATATGGTGGTGGGTTTGTTGTAAGGTGAAAAAAGCATGAGCGTGGTCTGCCGAAAAATAGGGGAATGGTAAGTCTGTCGTAAGGCAAAGGCAGAACAAGAAAGGAAAGAAAAAGAGAGAGAGGAAAAAACAGGGGTGTGCACGGCCTCTGTGGTGGTGAAAAAAGTAGAGCTGAAAAAAGAAACAGAGAGCAGTGCACGGGCAGAGAGGGATGGAGAGAAAAATAGAGAGAAAAGGTTTGGTTAATATTTAAGGTATTAATTTTTCTATTTTACAAATTTAGTATTTTAATATAGTCACCTCAGTCCATGTCCATCATTTTGTTCCTACAACTCTTAGTTTAATATAAAGTATATTTTCAAATTAGATCAGTTAATATTATATTATTTGTCTTTTATTTTTACTAATTAGTTTAATTTCGGGTTGATATTGAAGTCTCATAATTATACATTACGTTATGAAAATTAATTTGTTACGACTAACCTTCGCAACCAACTAACAATTTTATATTCTTGTTATTTTATTTTGTGTATTTTATTTTCTGTGGTTTTAATAGCTGAGCTATTGCCTCTCTTATAATTTAATATTTTTATACTTTAATTCTCACATTTTATCGTTGTCTTCTTTTTTATTCTGAGTCTTGGATGATCAAGCCATTACTGCTCTTTTATTTTTATATTTCTGTACTTTAAATTTTGTTATAGTAAGACGACACAATCGTCAAAAATATCTTACTTTTTATTAATTTTTAATTTTATTGTCTAATATTTCGTATCTCATAGTAAATTTATAGCCGAATCTTAGTTGTTACAGTTGTCCTATTTCTAACTAAATTAATTTTTTAATTTTTTTAAATATAAAATTTTTTTAAAAAAAACCTAAAAAATGAAAGAAAAAAAAATATATTTTTTTTTCATGGATTATCTTATAAACTTTGACTTGAATACTAATTTGGTGATTATTAAGATTTGAATATTGATTTTTTTTTAAATTTTATGATTGTGTTGTTGATGATATCATTTTGAAAGGACTTACCATATAATACATGTAAATTTTATCTTTATTTATTTTATTTAAATATCCTGTATCACTTTAATATAATGGAGACTTAATATTCGTATGAGTCTTTGAACCATTCTTAAATTAAGAGGGAATCAATACTTAATTCTATAATAATTATCCTTTTAGCAAAAATTCTTTAACAATTTTATCATGCTTATTATCGTTGACAAATAATCATTGATAAATAAATTTTTTTAAAATTTATACAAATTAATTATTACTATTCACCATAAGACAGTGCACTTTTTAATTTTTGAGCCTAAACCTATTTTATTTTTTATTTAGTTATTACTTAAAATTAATTTAAACTTATTATGTGCAGATTTTAAATTTATAATTATATTTTTTTTATTTATACACATCTAAAAATTAATTTAGACATGTTAAATATTTATCCTACGTAAATACCATGAAATACAAAGACAATTCAGGGAGCAGGATAAATAAGATATATAGTGAAAAAAAGGGGATAGATTTGAATATTATTTGATATCACATAATCTAAAAGTTGATTGTTGATTTATTTTCTCTTTTTTGTATTTTTCTTAGTTTGAAAACGTGATTTTTTTTATTAAAAAAAGTTCAAAAATAAAAAGAAGAAGAAGAAGAATGATTTAAAAAAAAAGATTAAAAAAATAGAGCAGAAAGAAAGAGTAAATTGAAATATAATATATATTTTTTTATTTTTTGATGGAGCTCTTGAAAAAAATAAAAAAACAAAAAAAACTTAATTTTGCGTAAAAAGTCAATTCCCTGTGAGTACTATACTCGACTTATTGAAAAATTATACCAAACCCTCATACACTTATAAGGTTAAAAAAATTATACCTATTAATATTCGGTCAATGTATAACTTAAATATTCAATAGTCAACACTGGAATGATTAAACCAGCAGTAGAAGTAAGCCACAGTAGCAGGGATGGTTTGAAACCTCTTAGTAGATGAAATTTGTTTTCTTTGATACGGACTCGATGTAAATCAAAGTCGATTAGTGAAGTTATGATACTGACCAAACTTCTTTACTCATTGTGGTTTGATTGTGTTTTCAATTGTACAAAGAGTTGATCATAGTTCAAGATTTTGAGATAGTGAAATGGTAATAAACAAATATTTTTCATTCACACAACAATGGCATAAGATCTGTTAACCCCACCAATAAATATAGTATCATCCGAGTCGAGTTTAGGGTTGGGGGTTGAGTAGTTAATAAAAAAAAGAAATAAAATGACATCAAAAATAATATAAATATGCATCCTCTTCTGATGGGTACGCTAATAGTAGGCTAGTCCAAGAAGGAGGAACTATCCAAATCCACAATGGCCCATTAGCGGCCGGATGTTCAACGCTTGCCGCTGATCAGTCGAAAGGCTAATGTGTCAAGAGAAGTCCATAAACAGGACGGCCCACTTGGGCCCAAGATGGTTAATGCTTTCGTTAACCGAAATCATAACCAGTTGACTGTCTGCAAACCAGGCCTCAAGTAGGCTAAGCCCAGTTTGGTCCACGCGACCGTCCTTGACCAACACCGTCTATTTTCCAAATTTAGTGCTCTTCATAGAAGGCAATTTCTACTTTAACGGTCATCAACAAATTTAACGCGCATCCCTAAAGATAGACGCCATAATTCTTTTTTTATCTGTTGGAAATTTTAAAGGTTGTAGAACACAAAAAGAGAGTAATCATTCTAGCGACCGTTACTGCTATAAAAGCTCAACGCCAGAAAAGACAGTGATCCCAATAGAGTACAGGAATCAAACCCTTCTGCACAAGGAAGACATCCCAAAGTAGCGCCTATAAAAGGTCATGAAATCCTCACTCCAAGACATGTATTTATTTACCCACAAAAAGCTCACACGCTTAAACTCGCCCGACAAATGCTCTCTCCCTCTCTTTGCCACTACGTTCCCAACGAATATAGTACTTAGAGCCAGCGCTCCTCACAAGTCAACAAAGTCTCTCTATATTTCATTGCATTTTTTACTTTCACCTTCTTAATTCGAAAGATATTTGCTGACTTGAGCGTCGGAGTGTTTATGGTGGGACAACGTTTCATCATCACCTGACCTCTTGTTCATAATCGTGGTGTACAGGATCCAGACTCAGTGGACGAAGTCAGATTCAGACAACTGACTTGACCCAAAACTGTTTGAAATTTGGATCCAAGATACATAATCTTCAATGATTAGTTAAATATAAGAAATTGCATAAAAAAATTGAGTCATTTTAAATTCCAGTGATAAGAATGATTCCAGAAGTGATGCAGTAACACAAGTAAAAATATAAGTAAAATTTAAAAATAAATATATTTTTAGATATGTTTTTTTATTTTTATAAATTACAATATTAAATATTTGATAGAATAAATAAAATAAGATATATTTTATTTATAATAATTTTTGTATTTTATTTTTTATCCTATTTTTAGAGATTTTATTTATTTAAAAAAAATTTATAAATTGTTGTGTACTCGATTCGGCATGACAAGGCTCGAACCAGTATAGGCAGGCCACCTCCCACATTGAGTCGAGACTTCATGGTCTCTTCCCATGCACGGCACACTACTGTGCGCTGAAATTTTAAAAATTATTCCTCAATAACAATTATGACAGTCGCAAAACTCAGAACTATTTCAAGCCCTTTAAGAGAGAGAGGATTATTTTAGCAATTTAGAACCAAGAGGCTCGTCTATTTATAGAAAGACAACAAAAATTGATTCAATGATAAAATTAATATTAAAGACAACTTAATGTATAAAGTTTCTAACATTGGGAGCTTTGAGAATAGCCAAATTTGCATAGCATTACTCATACATCGCAAAGAGACAATTCTTATAACATTCTACTAGTGTAAACAACAGATAAGATGTCATATCATCTAAGTATAGAATGTACGTACCGTGAGGTACTTTACTTTTTCTTTCTAGTAAGATTTGAAGGGTGCCACCTAATGTTCCCTACATGTATTTGCTGTCGTAAGGTGCAGGCCAAGCTCAGACTTACAAGGGAGAAGGTGACAGCGCCATGAGCTATCATGGATTCCGCCGCTCTGTGGCCCTTGGTTCTTTAATGTACAACTCTGATGAACGAATATTTAATTTATAATTACCTTATTTCTCGTTGAGGAAAAAATAAAAACACCCTTTCGGAGGCACGGGAATAACATTGCTTGGCTAAATAATAATAATAATAACCCACAAATGATGAGTGTATCCAGCGTATTTCTTTCTTAGCGGGAGGTAGCAGCACACTACATAAATGAAAAAAGAAAGCTCAGGCAAGAATTTCATCTTCATCTGCAAAACTCAAATTAAGCGTTTGTAACTTGAAGCCTGATCCTTGTATGATCTCAACCAGACCAGATGCAACTCCTGTCGCCTGTATTGTCGTCTGTTTTGTCAACTGAGCAAACACAGCAAGAGGGCATGGCATCTGTTAGAATTGGAACTTGCTATCTGCTGCTCAGGCATGCACATGTTAATTGATAACCCAGCCATGGGTGGCAATGAAGGTAAACCATGCATAGTATGTCGTTCTCAATCAGCAAACAATGGAGGCAGATCCAGATGAAAATAATGCCAACTCACAGGCAATACGAATGCAGCTCAAGTTAGAATGAGCTTTCACAAACATAAGCAATGTAAATTTTCGATCACAACTATAATGACGGGTGTACCACGTAATTGCTTGTTTTAGAGAATAGGAGCCTTAACACAGCGGTAGAGCTATTGTCGTGTGACCTAATGGTCACGAATTCAAGTCGTGAAAATAGTTATTTCATAATACAATGTAAGACCTTGTTCAATAGACCCAAAATGGTCCAAGTCCGATCCTGCTCTGAACCCTGGGATAATGAGAGTTTTGGCCACTTAGCTGCACTTTTAATTACTTGTTTCAGACCTCATAGTAATATATTTCAATTATGCAGCAGAATTAGAAATCCATTTTCAAGTACGACAAGCAGCAAGTAGTTTAATCTGACATCAATGGTAGCAAAGAGTTCACATGAAAAAAGGTTCATGCTCACCTCAACACTAGCAATGCCCTCTGAAACTTCAACTTTTAAATCAGAAATCCCCTCAGTTTCCTGAAAATGGCAGGTAACATCAATTGAACAACAAAAGAAACCAGATGCTAACACAGAACAGATTGTACATGTCTAGCCTAAAACCAGACCCTCCTGCTTCTTGCAATGGGGAGGAATTAAAGGAGATAAGCATGACAAAGAGTTTCAAAACATGTTAAGATATGATATGCAACATAAGAACGCCAGCAGAGTGCACCATCCTCCTGCATTCTGAGAGTTGGATCAATTTCCCTCAAATGAAGGAGAAAGGCTTTAGACAGGAATTCCTACTTGAGAAAGAGCTTGGCTCACTTGATTGCTTGTCAAGAATTAGCAGAATTATCATTAGATGACACAGCCTTATCCTTGTATTTTAGAGATATCATCCCCATAATTGCAAAACATGATATATTCAAACAATTGAGCACTCTTATTATTGCACCATTCTTCAGCCTTGGTAACCTGTAGAGACATGTTCCTGTGCAGTATCAAAATTGAAAATCTTTCTATCAGCACATCCACGCTTAATGGAAAAGGACAAAACTGTGGTCTGTAACTCATTTGCACACATTTTCTTTCCAAACTCCAAAGCCACCGCAGCAGCTAATTCTAGTCTGCATCATTATAGCTAGCAAAAATATCTCTCATTTAAGATCAATCAGATTTCAATACCCACTCCAGCTAATTATACCCTAGCTGTAAAGAAATCAACTTGCCATAATTGTAGCCCTTGTAATTTGTATAATATGTAGAAAGCCTTGACAATGGGTCTTGATAAGATTTTATAGGGTGCCTTGTGCTGCTACAATTGGTTCGTAATGATGATGCCTTATGCTGCTAATATTGGTTCATAATCAGAAGGAAATTAGTTTGCCAAACAGATCAGGACATTTCATTGTCTCCTAAAGTGTATAGTGACAAGAAAAGAATAGAGTGAGATTTAAGGAAATTATTGTCCATACCAATCATAACAGTCTGAGGGAGATCAATAAACACTAGATAATAGTTTTGCCTTTCTGTTCATCTCTGTGGACTTCTTGTTCTCTTAAATTGCATTCTCTCTTTTGACCCTAATGAATCCCCTTTTTTCTATCCAATTTAGAAGACCGATAAAACAGGAAATGGTCTGAACAAAAAACCAGTTAAATTTCCCCATCATACAACACTGAATTTACTTGACATTATATAACCATAGTTAGAGATAAAAGTGAGTTTCGGACAAATGTTAAAGAATTTACATATAATATTCATAATTCAGATGCATGTTTAAGTATTTTCCACTTAATATAATATAAATGTGCATTCGTGTAGTTCTCACAACAGACCAGCAAATGCAATCCGTCGTGTCTTGATCCTGTTAAGCTACTATGCCCAAAATCTATCCACAATTTAGCATGCGTCCATGAATTATATGAGCATTAATTTGAAAGGCTCTCCTCTTCCAGTAATCACTTCTTGTAATAACATGGTATGACAGATGTTAAATAATTTACATATAATATTCATAATTCATATGCATATTTAAGTATTTTTCACTCAATATAACATAAATGTGCATTCGTGTAGTTCTCACAACAGACCAGCAAATGCAATCCGTCGTATATTGATCCTGTTAAGCTACTATGCCCAAAATCTATCCACAATTTAGCATGCATCCATGAATTGTATGAGCATAATTTGAAAGGCTCTCATCTTCCAGTAATCATTTCTTGTAATAACATGAATTGTATGACAGATGTTAAAGAATTTACATATAATATTCATAATTCAGATGCATATTTAAGTATTTTTCACCCAATGTAACATAAATGTGCATTTGTGTAGTTCTCACAACAAACCAGCAAATGTAATCCGTCGTGTCTTGATCCTGTTAAGCTACTATGCCCAAAATCTATCCACAATTTAGCATGCAATCATGAATTGTATGAGCATAATTTGAAAGGCTCTTCTCTTCCAGTAATCATTTCTTGTAATAGCATGAATTGTATGACAGATGTTAAAGAATTTACATGTAATATTCATAATTTAAATACATATTTAAGTATTTTTCGCTCAATATAACATAAATGTGCATTCATGTAGTTCTCACCACAGACCAGCAAATGTAAACCGTCGTGTCTTGATCCTGTTAAGCTACTATGCCCAAAATCTATCCACAATTTAATGAATTGTATGAGCATAATTTGAAAGGCTCTTCTCTTCCAGTAATCATTTCTTGTAATAACATGAATTGTATGACACATGTTAAAGAATTTACATATAATATTCATAATTCATATGCATATTTAAGTATTTTTCACCCAATATAACACAAATGTGCATTCGTGTAGTTCTCACCACAGACCAGCAAATGTAATCCGTCGTGTCTTAATCCTGTTAAGCTACTATGCCAAAAATCTATCCACAATTTAGCATGCGTCCATGAATTGTATGAGCATAATTTGAAAGGCTCTCCTCTTCCAGTAATCATTTCTTGTAATAACATTAATTAGCATGACAACAGTTGAAATTAAATTTCGGTATGTCACAAAATACAATAAGCACTTCTTCTATGAAACAATACTTTAAGTATTTTCTTTCTGAAACATTGGAAATACACAACTCATACATAAGTTGTACTTTCTTATCTTTCTGAAACATTACAAATATACAATGCATACATAAACTCCCACTTGCAAAAAACATCGGAGTAAAAGAGGATGGCCCAATGGATGAGGCGTACAATCTTGAGGACTCTATAAAGATTCAAATATATCCAGCCTTACACTTTCTTGGTTTGAACTCACGCCTTTAAGGATAAAATGAAGCAACTTTAATGTTATGCTATAGGTTGCCCAATAATAATGCTAGAGTAAGATGTAAAGAAATACCTCTAATGCTTTAGCCACTGTAGGAATAGCTGTTTCATTAATTGTTCCTTCTGCCTACAAGAAGAGAAAAGAAAATCAAGAGCTCAATGAAAGAAGCGCACATATATTCTCAGAAAGAACTTGATGTTACACAATACCAAAAGAACCAAGGTTGACCTCAGATTGAAATGTAACATGACTAGAAGACAATGTGTACTGGCAAAAAAGCCCACTTACCCAGCCACCAGATTGCATCATCATGAAACTTTTTAATGTTATATTGGCAAGAACAAAATGCTCACAGTGAGCAGGATAATGAGATTATGTTACATGAATGTCTTCTGCAACGAAGGAATAAATCCAAGAAAATTAGGTGTTATCTAAATCAATAAATGTTTGACGTCAATCAATATCTGACTGTCATTATAACTATGCGAATCAGTCTTCTACTATCCAAAGTCCATGTGCATTTGTTTAGCTCAAGCAATGAACATAAATCTCATTCCAATGCACCTTCCCCTTCTGCCGAATATAAAAGTATAGAAATCAAATAATTTCATTATGTTCACATCATTAATGGAGATATCAGCCGATATAATAAGTATAGACTGATATGTATCAGTATCGGAGAGCTCCAATATCACGATAATATCATGATATATTTCAATATCAGTCGGCAAAGCCAATATATTGGCCGATATGGCTCTATTAGTTTATCTTTTTTAGAATCTTTTTTAATTCGATATATCAAATACCAATATATAATATCTGATACTGATATAACTGTAACCAATTCCAATACCGTACCAATATTTTCATCTAAGGTTCAGATTGCATCCAACTATAAACCCGTTTGCTCTTTATCTATGTCCATGCATGTAAGATAAACCATTAAAATGAACAAATTAAAAAATGATGATAGAATACATGTGGATTAATTACCTATTCAGCTCACGAGTAACTTTCAGCTACTATAGAGGTTGAAAGCTTCTAGATGAAGCAACAATAGCAAGCACTACTAAAAAGTCTATTTGAGAAGTTGAAAATGGAAATTCATGATATGTTTTTATCTGATGGAAGTATCCCAACTCTAGTACTCCACAAAACTTCCAAAAAAGCTCCATTGAAAAGTAATATTGCAAAAAAGCTCCATCTGGGGGGAAGAATTAATTAGATTGGCTTGTAAGGGGTAATGGAGCAAATGCACAAAGAGTTGCGCACGTGAGAACAAGTACTCATAGAATGCCTGATTATTACAGAGGAAGCTGCATGCTTTGCAAAAAATATTGAAATCAGGCTCCTCAATCTCCTGGTTCCATAAATTTCTCGTAGATTTCTTCAAATTTATGAATCCCATGCTGCTTGATGGTCAAGTTTAACACTTCATTGTTCCGATTGTTTCCATTTCTGATTCTTCAATTTTGAATCTTTGACTTTTCAAGCCAGAAGGTGCTCCTGCATAAGGTTTAAGTCTACTCTCTAATGTGCCTTCTTAATTTTTCTTGCTGTCAACCACAATTCAATAAAGAACACTGCTTATTATTCTAATGAAAAAACAAGTGTGTGTACTATCAAGCATCTCTGGAAGCCATAGGGGATAATCACATTTTCGTGTATGGAAGAAAATACAGGGCAAGTGACTGCCCATCACAAACATACACTTGATAGCACCTAGAACAGTGAGAGCAATGCTTGATCTGATTGCCCATGTGATAGAAGCGTCTTTTATTCTCAGCCATTTCAGAATAGGTCTGAGATAGGGTTCTTCAGATTGAGAATCACCTCACATTAAGGAATGATTCTCTCCTTCTACACTGATTCTTCTCTCTTTTACCATATGAAAGTTTGTTTATATTTTCCTTAATAACAGAAACCACATCAAAATGACAATGAATGAACCCTATCAAGCAGATAATGCCAAAGAACTTCCAAAAAAAATACACGCATTAAAGTGATTTTAACTATGTATGATGTTCAAGTTAATAAATATGATACAATCAAAGTTTCCACATCCTCAAATCTAATTCAATTACGAGTTTCGTAAACCCAGACAACCAAATAACTCCCCAAAAGGAAGAGATTAGGCCATTAACCAACAATGCGAGGAAATACACGTTTGCAACAATAGCATTTGCCCCATGCATTTGCTGTTCGTCAATCAAACAATATATATATAAAAACTAAGCATTATTGATATGAGAATAATAAAATTGGATAAGTGGACTCAAATTAAAAGATAAAATAAAAAATATAAATATTTATAAATGCTTAAAAATTATACCAATATAAAATAAGACGAGGAGAGAACGATTGAGAATGTAGGCAAAAGGAATTACGGGTAAGAAAATATGAGTTTATAGTGGTTAGAAAAAAACCAAGGCACCAAAACTTAGATTAATGAAATAAAAAACCATTTAAAATTTCTCATACTTTGGAAGAATATAACATTACTTGAGTGGCCAATCCAATTCGATTTAATCGTTCGTAAGGCTATGTTATACTGTAAAAGAATTGAATTTCATTTCAGCCAAAGGAAACTTATACCAAAGCATACCAAATGCACAGTACGTTAACGCAATTTTAACATTTATCAGTTCACACATCTTCTTCAAACAAAGGTGTAAAATTCCTCTACTTCGTATCAACTAACACTTTAATTGTTATGAACTATGAAAAAGAGAGCTTACACACAGGAATTTGAGTAATTAAAACGCCCAAACGAAAAAAAAAAAAGGATACCTGGAAGTACATCATGAGCTTATCGGAAGGGGAGACAGGGACCGAAACCGCCTGGTCAGATGATATTTTTTCTTGAATTTCATCCAAATTTTCAGGAATTTGGGTCTCTTCTGCCACCGACCTAATCTTTTGCAGTCTCGTCACCTGGGTCCGGGTCACCCGAAGATACCCCGAACAACGGCCAGCAGTTCCGTTTGTTTGAAATTGAACAGAAGAATTGAACGGGCGGGGAAGATGACGATGATGCTGATCATTAATTTTGTAAGTTAAGCGGAAAGAGGGGAATGCTGCGAGCGTTTTGGTCATCCTTTCGGCGGTTGGAAACTGTCGTGTGCCTCGCCAAGAAAGACCGGATCGGTGGTCTACAGATTTCCCATGCACCCATTTTATCCCCTGGAAATGCAATCGGTTTAAGGAGTTCAAAAAAAAAAAAAGGGAAAAGTGTATTTGCAAGTCGAATGAACACAAGCCACGTGGCCAACCGGGAACATTTAGTTCAATGAGAAAGAACTAGGCCAAAATTGGGGATTACTCGCCATGGCGTAATTTTAAAATATTACATTACGTGTTAAATTTCAATTAACACAGCTATTAGTCACTGCAACCTATTACCCACCAAATAACATAATAATACGCATCATCATTTAAATAAAATAATAATATTATATTTAATATAAAAAAAATTATTCGCTACAAAGGTCTATAGACAATTTTAATTTTTTAAGTGCAGAACTATAGACAATTTTAATTTTTTAAGTGCAAACTAAACCACTTATACTTAAAAGGTAAAAATAATCTAAAGAGATGTATTATTATATGCTTTAAAACTTTTCATTAAATTTTTCATTATTTAAGCCCTTATTTTTTTACTCATGCCTTAACAATTTTGACTGTATTTGAGAACTCAAACCTAAGATCAAAGCCTCTTAGTTGGAGCCGAATAATAACCTATTCTCAATTTATTTAGTTACAAATAGGTTGATAAGATAAGATGATTATTTTTATTAATTGTTGATGTAATATAAGCTCTTTCACCTCGTAACTCGGACAACAACTATAATTCAACTTATACCCTAATCATCAGTCGACTAAAGAGTCCCTAAAATATTATTGTGTCTTTCCATTAACATAATAATATGTAATTGCAATTAAGTTAGTAAGATAAGATCATTACCCTTATTAATTATTGATGTAATATAAGCCATTTCTCTTCATAGCTTGGACAATAATCATAATTCAACCCATACCCTAATTATTAGTCCATTGAACCGTTCTCAAAATATTATTGCGTTGTCCCAAGAACCGGCCGAGAAAAGAGCAGTTCAGGTCTCATGGCCATATCAAATAACGATGATAATGTTTGGATAAGTAGCACTCTCACACTGCTGGACTCCAAGCTGTTGAAATACACTTTGGATAACCGCCTTCTATTTAAGTAAATAAAAGGCTAGTAGTTTACTTGGGTTAAGTTTTAAAGAAAGTCAAAGTAAATTTATTTCTTTGAAGAATAATAAGTCCTATTATCATTGAGTAGTGATTCATCAAAGATGAATAAGTCTCTTTGAAAAGTAAGTAATTCTTCCACTTTTACTTATATTTATCAATTTAAGTTTAAATATACATCAGCTTAATCTGGTATCAAAGAGAGGAAGTCCACAAGATCCGACACAGAGGTGAACGCACAGGGATTGGGGGATCCTGCTCCGCGGAGCAGGATGTTTTGCCCCAAAAATGTGCAATCGTGAATGATTTTTGA
The DNA here is from genome assembly GCA_028571085.2 of Nepenthes alata. Taxonomy (NCBI): domain Eukaryota; kingdom Viridiplantae; phylum Streptophyta; class Magnoliopsida; order Caryophyllales; family Nepenthaceae; genus Nepenthes; species Nepenthes alata. The sequence continues at coordinate 1,545 of JAOVVI020003726.1, read as the reverse complement.
ACAAATCTCGTTTCTAAGAAGATGGTGGGTAAGCTTCAACTGAAGTGTGAAAAACACTCATGATCCTACACAGTATCATGGTTCAAGAAAGGGGAAGAAATGGCGGTACGGGAGCAATGCCGGATAAAATTCTCCATTGGACGCAAAGAGGATGAGGTTTTCTCTAATGTAATCCGAATGGATGCATGCCACATACTACCCGGGCATCCCTAGCAATTTGACCTGGGGGTACTCCATAATGGGTACCGAAATGTCTACTTTCTTTTTAATCAGTAAAGTTTGTTTTGAAACCCATTCAAAACCCTTCTTATTCGGACAATACCCTTCTTATCTCCCTAATCAATCTGACGCTCTCTTTCTCTCTCTCTCTGCGATTTCCTACTCGCAGCCAGTCTTCTCTCCCTCGAAACCCTACCCTCGCTGCCTTCTTTCGATCGAGCTGCTTCTGCTTCCACCGTTCTCTTTGAACATGTTCTCTATTTCAACTGTTCTCTACTTTTACTCGAAATCCTGCTTCCTCCTTCATCATTCCTTCGAATCCGTTTGTCTTCTCTGCATGCTCTTCTACTGTTCTCCATCAAAACGTTCGAGAGTTTGACTTCTCTCTAATATTTCGGTCGCTTCACCTTACTTATTTACAGAATGTAAGAAATTTTTCAATAAATTTATAGATCGAGAGTTTGACTTCTCTCCAGAAATAAATTTATTTCTGCCAAACCCTAATTTGATTTTGCTGTCTGTCGTTACAGATTTATGAAAATTTTCTCAATAAATTTATATTTGGGTTATGCGATGCCTCAATTCGATTTGTGGGTTTTGATTTTTGGGTTGTGCAAAACCTCAGTTCGTTTCCATAGCCTCTGTTTATGTTTATGTTTTCAGTCTGGAAATTCGTTTTCAGTTTACGTTTTGATTTTCAATCTTACCTCCTGTTTTGGTGTTTAGGGCCAAATCACTACAATGGGGAGGGGAAGATGCCAATTGAGTTAAGAATTGTTGGCTCCAAATTTCGATTTATAGAGATGCCACTATGATTTGAAGGACTTCCAACTATCTTCATTTGTGTGCCTTCAATATTTCAAACTATAATATTGAATGGCATGCTGCTATGTTGACATTTTTGTGCGTTCACGATGGGGTAGGGGGGTAGTCCGTGCTTCTTTACAAGCTGGTTGTCACTCTGCCTTTCTGTTGTCCGTGCCAACCCTTTTTTTTCACCTGAAAATATGCAACATTCATAATGAAGGTTGTGACGGAACGAATTTTTTTTTTTTGCAATTCGCCAACGACCTCTCGAAACTGACACCAAAGTTTTGGTGGTCCGGTCCAGGCCGATTGTGTCGTCCAAATCACAGGATCATCGATATCATTTAGGACTCATACATTCTAGTCATCAAACATATAGCGAAAGTCAATCTGATATCCTATTGAAGTATTCATATTCATTCCCATAAAATTTATTTCTGAATACATATAGCCATGAACGTCTAATCACAAAAGTTTATCAATTCTAATAGATCATTACATTAATCGCTTTTTCGCGGC
>JAOVVI020003725.1:0-18622 GCA_028571085.2 Nepenthes alata | reverse complement strand
ACTCTGGAATCCGGAGTGCGTTGAGCACTTTGGTTTCGGCGTGCTCAAAAAAAATAAAAAAATTGGTCTCCGTAATCCGGTGATCATTAAAAAAATAAAAAAAGTCTCCGGAATCCGGAGTGCAATTTGAAAAAAAAAAAAAATTGTCTCCGTAATCCGGCTTTCATTAAAAAAAAAGTGTTCAGCTTCTTCGGTGGACTCTGTTTTCCGGAGTGCTTTGCTGTCCGGTTTGGGTTTTGCTGGACTGGCGCATCTGTTGCCGTCGATGCAGATCTGGACTGGCGCATCTGTTCCCCCTTTCCTAAGCCGATGTGGGACAATTTCCTACATGGGACGGCCCTGTGTCTGATACAATCTGGGACCATCGTGGGCACTGTCCGCTTTAGGGCTGGAGGCGCTCACGGTTTTCCTCCAAACGCATCCACTAGGGAAAGGGATACCCAATACCTTTAACCAAATCGTTCTCCTTTCCAAAGCCGATGTGACACATTGTCCTACATGGCACGTCCCTGTCTCTGATTACATCCGGGACTATTATTGACACCCTCTACTTTGGGCCTTGAAGCTCTCACGATTTTTCTCAAAATGCATCCACTAGGTAAAGTGATACCGAGCGCCTTTAAGCAAATCGTTTATCTTTCTAAAGCCGATGTGGTACATTGCCCTATATGGCACGACCCTGTCTCTGATACCATTAGGGACAATCGTGGATACTGTCCACTTTGGGCGTGGAAGAACTCACGGTTTTCCTCAAAACGCATCCCCCACGGAAAGGGATACCCAATGCCTTTAACCAAATCGTTCCCCTTTCTAAATCCGATGTGGGACATTACCCTACATGGCACGACCCTGTCTCTGATACAATCAGGGACCATTGTGGATACTTTTCGCTTTGGGACATGGAGCCCTCACAGTTTTCCTCAAAACGCGTCCACCCGGGTAAGGGATACCCAGTGCCTTTAAGGGAATCATTCCACCTTTCCGAAGCCGATGTGCGACATTGCCCTACATGACGCGGCTCTGTCTCTGATACCATCAGGGACCATCGTGGATACTGTGAGCTTTGAGGCTAGAAGCGCTCACGGTTTTCCTCCAAACGCGTCCACTAGGGAAAGAGATACCCAACACCTTTAATCGAATCATTTCACTTTCCCAAGCCAATGTGGTACATTGCCCTATAGGGTACGTCCCTGTCTGTGATTCCATCCGGGACTATTTTTGATACTCTTCGCTTTGGGCCTTGAAGCCCTCAGGGTTTTCCTCAAAATGCGTCCACCTGGAAAAGGGATATCCAGCGCCTTTAAGCGAATCGTTTCCCCTTCCCAAAGCTGATGTGGGACATTTTCCTACATTGCATGACCCTGTCTCTGATATTGATATGGACCATCGTGGATACTTTTCGCTTTGGGCATGGAAGCCCTCACGGTTTTCCTCCAAATCCGTTTACCAGGGAAAGGGATACCCTGTCACTTTAAGCAAATCGTTCCCCCTTTCCAAAGCCGATGTCAGACATTGCCCTACATAGCATGACTCTTTCTCTAATACCATCAGGGACCATCATGGATACTGTTAACCTTGGACTTGAAAGCCCTCAAGGTTTTCCTCCAAATGCGTCAACCATGGAAAGGGATACCCAGTGCCTTTAAGCGAATCGTTCACCCTTTCCAAAGCCGATAAGGGAAATGTCCCTACATGGCACGACCCTGTATCACGTGGATACATGACCCTACATTGCCCTCACGGTTTGTCCAAACGCTTCCACCAGGGAAACGGATATTCAGCGCCTTTAAGCGAATCGTTTTCCCTTTCCAAAGCCGATGTGGGACATTGCTCTACATTACACGACCATGTCTCTTATTCCAGCAGGGAGCATTGTTGATACTATTCGCTTTGGGCCTCGAAGCCCTCAGGATTTTCCTCAGAATGCATCCACGAGGGAAAGGGATACCCAGCGCCTTTGAGAAAATTGTTCCTCCGTTTAAATGCCGATGTGGGACATTGCCCTACATGGCACGGCCCTATTTCTAATACCATTAGGGACCATTGTTGATACTTTTAGCTTTGAGCCTGGAAGCCCTCATGATTTTTCTCAAAAAGTGTCCACCAGGAAGAGGGATATCCAGCGCCTTTAAATGAGTCATTCTCCTTTCTAAAGCCGATGTGGGATATTTTCCTACATGGCATGGCCCTGTCTCTGATACCATCAGCGACTATTGTGGATACTGTCCATTTTTGGCCTTGAAGCCCTCACAATTTTCCCAAAAATGCCTGCACTAGGGAAAGGGATACCAAGCACCTTTAAGCGAATCGTTCCCCTTTCTAAAGCTGATATGGGACATTACCCTACATGGCACGACCTTGTGTCTAATATCATCAGAGACCATCGTGGATACGGTCCCCTTTGGTCCTGGAAGCCCTCACGATTTTCGTCCAAATGCATCCACCAGAGAAATGGATACCCAGTTTCTTTAAGCAAATCGTTTCCCCATTTCAAAGCTGATGTGGGACATTGCCCTACATGCCACGGCCCTTTCTCTGATACCATCAAGGGCCATTGTTGATACTGTCAGCATTGGGCCTGGAAGCCCTCACGGTTTTCCTCAAAAGGAGTCCACCAGAAAAAGGGATATCCAGCGCCTTTAAGCGAGTCATTTCCCTTTCCAAAGCTGATGTGGGACATTGCCCTACATGGCACGGCCCTATCTCTGATACCATCAGCGACCATTGTGGATACTTTCTATTTTGGGCCTGGAAGCCCTCACGATTTTTCCAAAAATGCCTACACCAGGGAAAGGGATACCCAGCGCCCTTAAGCGAATTGTTCCCCCTTTGCAAAGCCGATGTGGGACATTGCCCTACATGGCCCGTCCCTGTCTCTGATACCATCAGGGACCATCGTGGATACTATCAGCTTTGGGGCTTGAAGCGCTCACAGTTTTCCTCCAAACGAGTCCACTAGGGAAAGGGATACCCAACACCTTTAATCGAATCATTCCCCTTTCCAAAGCCGTTGTGGTACATTGTCTTACATGGCACGTCCCTGTCTCTGATTGCATCCAGGACTATTGTTGATACTCTCCACTTTGGGCCTTGAAGCCCTCATGGTTTTCCTTAAAATGCATCCACAAGAGAAAGAGATACCCAGCGCCTTTAAGTGAATTGTTCCCCCTTTCCAAAGCCGATGAGGGACATTACTCTACATGGCACAACCCCGTATCTGATACCATCAGAGACCTTCGTGGATATTGTCTGCTTTTGTCCTGGAAGCCCTCACAATTTTCGTCCAAATGCTTCCACTAGGGAAACGGATACGTAGTGCCTCTAAGTGAATCGTTTCCCCTTTCCAAAGCTAATGTGGGACATTGCCCTACATTGCACAACCCTCTCTCATATTCCATCAGGGACCATTGTTGATATTGTCTGCTTTGGGCCTTGAAGCCCTTATGGTTTTCCTCAAAATGCATCCACCAGGGAAAGGGATACCCAGTGCCTTTAAGCAAATTATTCCCCCTTTCCAAAGCCGATGCAGGACATTGCTGTACATGCCACGGCCTTATCTCTGATACCATCATGGACCATTGTTTATACAGTCAGCTTTGGACCTGGAAGCCCTCACGGTTTTCCTCAATAGGCGTCCACCAGGAAAAGAGATATCAAGCGCCTTTAAGCGAGTCATTCCCCTTTCCGAAGCCGATGTGTCACATTGCCCTACATGGCACGGCCGTGTCTCTGCTACCATCAGCGACCATTGTGGATACTTTCTATTTTGGGCCTCGAAGCCCTCACGGTTTTCCCAAAAATGCCAACACCAGGGAAAGGGATACCCAGTGTCCTTAAGCGAATCATTACCCCTTTTCAAAGCCGATGTGGGACATTACCCTACATGGCACATCCCTATCTCTGATACTATCAGGGACCATCATGGATACTACCCGTATTTGGCCTGGTAGCCCTCGCGATTTTCCTCTAAACCCGTCCACGAGAAAACGGATGTCCAACGCCTTTAAGCGAATCATTCTCCCTTTCCAAATCCGATCTGGGACATTGCCCTACATAGCACGGCACTATCTCCGATACTATCTGAAGCAATTGTGGATACTGTCCGCTTTGGGCCTGGGAGCCCTCACGATTTTTCTCAAAATTCGTCCACCAATGAAAGGGATACCCAGCACCTTTAACCGAATTGTCCACCCTTTCTGAAGCTGATGTAGGATAATTCCCTACATGGCGCGGCCCTATCTCTGATACAATTAGGGACCATGGTCGATACTGTCTACTTTGGGCCTCGAAGCACTCACAGTTTTCATCCAAATGCATCTACCAGAGAAAGGGATACCCAGCACCTTTAAGTCAATCGTTCCCCCTTTCCAAAGCCGATGTGGGACATTGCCCTACGTGACACGATCCTATCTCTGATACCATCAGGGACCATCGTCGATACTGTCCGCTTTGGGCATGTAAGCCCTCACAACTTTCATCCAAACGCATCCACCAACGAAAGGTATACCCAGCGCCTTTAAACATATTATTTCCCCTTTTCAAAGCCGATATGGGACATTACCCTACATTGCACGGCCCTGTCTCTTATTCCATCAAGGACCATTGTGGATACTGTCCGCTTTTGGCCTTGAAGCCCTCACAGTTTTTCTCAAAACGCATCCACCAGGGAAAGGGATACCCAGCACCTTTAAGCGAATCGTTCCCTCTTTCCAAACCCGATGTGGCACATTGCCCTACCTTGCACGGCCCTGTCTCTTATTCCATCAGGGACCATTATTGATACTATCCGCTTTGGGACTTGAAGCCCTCACGGTTTTCCTCAAAACGTATCCACAAGGGAAAGGGATACCCAGCACCTTTAAGCGAATCGTTTCCCCTTCCCAAATTCGATCTGGGACTTTGCGCTACATGTCACAGCACTATCTCCGATACCATCAGAGGCAATTGTGGATACTATCCGCTTTGAGTCTCGAAGCCCTCACGGTTTTTCTCAAAACGCATCCACCAGGGAAAGGGATACCCAGCACCTTTAAGCGAATTGTTCCCTCTTTCCAAAGCCGATGTGGCACATTGCCCTACCTTGCACGACCCTGTCTCTTATTTCATTAGGGACCATTGTTGATACTGTCCGCATTGGGACTTGAAGCCCTCACGATTTTCAACAAAATGTATCCACAAGGTATAGGGATACCCATCCCTTTTAAGCGAATCATTTCCCCTTTTGAAAGCCGATGTAGGACATTGCCCTATTTGGCACGGCCCTATCTCTGATACCATCAGGGACCATCGTGGATACTATCTGCTTTGGGATTGAAAGTAGTCACAGTTTTTCTGAAAATGCGTCCGCCAAGGAAATGGATATCCATCGCCTTTAAGCGAATTGTTCCCCCTTTCCAAAGCCGATGTGGGACATTGCCCTATATGGCATGGCACTGTCTCCGATACCATTAAGAACCATCATGGATACTGTATGCTTTGGGCCAGGAAGTGCTCACGATTTTTCCTACAAACGCATCCACTTGGAAAAGGGATACCCAGTGCCTTTAAGCAAATCTTTCCCTTTCCAAAGCCGATATAGGACATTACCCTACATGGGACGGCCCTGTCTCTGATTCCATCAAGGACTATTATGAATACTGTCCACATTAGGCCTGGAAGGCCTCATGATTTTTCTCAAAACACGTCCACAAGAGAAAGGGATACCCAGCTCCTTTTAGCGAATCGTTCCCCCTTTCCAAATCCGATGTGGGACATTGCCCTACATGGCACGGCCCTATCTCCGATACCATCAGAGACAGTTGTGGATACTATCCGCTTTGAGCCCGGAAGTACTCACGATTTTGATCAAAATGCGTCTACCAGGGAAAGGAATACCCAGCACCTTTAAGCAAATCGTTCCCCCTTTCCAAAGCCGATGTGAGACATTGCCCTACTTGGTACGGCCCTATCTCTGATTCCATCAGTGAAAATCATGGATACTACCCGCTTTGGGATTGGAAGTAGTCACAGTTTTCCTCAAAATGCGTCCACCATGGAAAGGGATACCCATCGCCTTTAAGCGAATTATTTCCCCTTTCCAAAGTCGATGTGGGACATTGCCCTACATGGCATGGCCCTGTCTCCGATACCATTAGGAACCATCATGGATACTGTCTACTTTGGGCCTGGAAGCTCTGACGGTTTTCCTACAAATGCATCCATTAGGGAAAGGGATACCCAGCGCCTTTAAGCGAATCGTTCCCCTTTCAAAAGTCGATGTGGGACATTGCCCTATATGGCACGGCCCTGTCTTTTATTCTATCAGAGACTATTATGGATACTGTCGACTTTAGGCCTCGAAGGTCTCACCATTTTCCTCAAAATGCGTCCACAAGGGAAAGGGATACCCAGCGCCTATAAGCAAATCATTCTCCCTTTTCAAAGTCGATGTGGGACATTGTCCTACATGGCACATCCCTATCTCTGATACTATCAGGGACCATTGTGGATACTATCAGCTTTGTGGCTGGAAGCGCTCACGGTTTTCCTCCAAATGCGTCCACTAGGAAAAGGCATACCCAATGCCTTTAATCGAATCGTTCCCCTTTCCAAAGCCGATGTGGTACATTTTCCTACAGGCACGGTCCTGTCTCTGACTCCATCCGGGACTATTGTTGACACTCTCCACTTTGGGCCTTGAAGCCCTCACGGTTTTACTCAAAATGCGTCTACCATAGAAAGGGATTCCCAGCCACTTTAAGCGAATCGTTCTCCCTTTCCAAAGCCAATATCGGACATTGCCCAACATGGCACGACCCAGTCTCTGATACCATCAGAGACCATCATGGATACTGTCCGCTATGGTCCTGGTAGCCCTAACCGTTTTTGTCCAAATGCTTCCACCAGGGAACCAGATACCCAGCGCCTTTAAGCGAATCGTTTCCCCTTTCCAAAGACGATATGGGATATTGCCTTACATTACACGACCCTGTCTCTTATTCCATCAGGGACCACTGTTGATATTGTCCGCTTTAGGCCTTGAATCCCTCATGGATTTCCTCAAAATGCGTCCACCAGGGAAAGAGATATCCAGCGCCTTTAAGCGAATTGTTCCCCCTTTCCAAAGCCGATGTGGGACATCGCCCTACATGCCACGGCCCTATCTACGATATCATCAAGGACCATTGTCGATACTGTCAGCTTTGGACCTAGAATCCCTCACGATTTTCCTCAAAAGGCGTCCACCAGAAAAAGGGATATCTAGCGCCTTTAAGCGAGTCATTCCCCTTTTCAAAGTCGGTGTGGCACATTGCCCTACATGGCACGGCCCTGTCTCTGATACCATCAGTGACCATTGTTGATACTTTCCATTTTAGGCCGGGAAGCCCTCACAGTTTTCCTAAAAATGCCTACACTAGGGAAAGGGATATCCAGCGCCTTTAAGCGAATCATTCCCCCTTTTCAATGCCGATGCGGAACATTACCCTACTTGGCACGTCCCTGTCTCTGATACCGTCAGGGACCATCCTGGATACGGCCCACTTTGGGCCTAGTAGCCCTCACGATTTTCCTCTGAACCCGTCCATGAGGAAATAGATACCCAACTCCTTTAAGTAAATCGTTCCCCTTTCTAAAATCTGATCTGGGACATTGCCCTACATGGCACAGCACTATCTCCAATACCATCAGAGATAATTGTGGATACTGTCCGCTTTGGGCCTGGAAGCCCTCACAGTTTTCCCCAAAATTTTTCCACCTTTGAAAGGGATACCCAGCACCTTTAAGCAAATTGTGCCCCCTTCCCAAAGCCGATGTAGGACATTGCCCTACATGGCATGGCCCTGTCTCTAATGCCATCAGGGACCATCGTCGATACTGTCTACTTTGGGCCTGGAAGCACTCACAGTTTTCCTTCAAATGCATCCACTAGAAAAAGGGATACCCAGCAAATTTAAGTGAATCATTCCCCCTTTCTAAAGCCGATGTGGGACATTCCCCTACATGGTATGACCCTATCTCTGATACCATCAGAGACCATCGTCGATACTGTCCACTTTGGGCATCGAGTCCCTCACGACTCTCATCCAAACGCATGATATGGGTCATTGTCCTACATTGTACGACCCTGTCTCTTATTCCATCAGGGACCATTGTGGATACTGTCCGCTTTGGGCCTTGAAGCCCTCACAATTTTCCTCAAAACAGATCCACCAGGGAAAGGGATACCCAGCACCTTTAAGCAAATTATTCCCTCTTTCCAAAGTCGATGTGGGACATTGCCCTACATGGCACGGCACTATCTCTGATACCATCAGAGACAACTATGGATACTGTCCGCTTTGAGCCTAGAAGCAGTCACGATTTTTCTCAAAATGCATTCACCAGGGAAAGGGATACCTAGCACCTCTAAGCGAATCGATCCCCCTTTCCAAAGCCGATGTGGCACATTGCCCTGCTTGGCTCAGCCCTGTCTCTGATACCATCAGGGACCATCGTGGATTCTATCCGCTTTAGGACTGGAAGTAGTCACGATTTTTCTCAAAATGCATCCACCATGGAAAGGGATTCCCATCGCCTTTAAGCGAATTGTTCCCCCTTTTTGAAGCCGATGTGGGACATTACCCTACATGGCATGACCCTGTCTTTGATACCATCTAGAACCATCATGGATACTATTTGCTTTGGGCCAAGAAGCTCTCACGGTTTTCCTACAAATGTATCCACTAGGGAAAGGGATACCCAGCGCCTTTAAGTGAATCGTTCCCCTTTCCAAAGCCGATGTGGGACATTGCCCTACAAGGCACGACCCTTTCTCTGATTCCATCAGGGACTATTTGGATACTGTCCACTTTAGGCCTGGACGGCCTCACCATTTTTCTCAAAACGCATCCACAAGGGAAAGGGATACCCAGCGCCTTTAAGCGAATCATTCCCTCTTTCCAAAGCAGATGTGGGACATTGCCCTACATGGCACGGCCCTATCTCTGATATAATCAGGGATCATTGTGGATACTATTTGCTTCGGGCCAGGAAACCCTCACGGTTTTCCTCAGAACGCGCCCACAAGGGAAAGGGATACCCCGCCCCTTTAAGTGAATTGTTCCCCCTTTCTAAATCTGATGTAGGACAGTGCCCTACATGGCACGGACCTATCTCTGATACTATTAGGGACCATTGGGGATACTGTCCATTTTGGGCGTGGAAGCACTCACAGTTTTTCTCAAAATGCGTCCATCAGAGAGAGGGATACCCAGCTCCATTAAACGAATTATTCACCCTTTCCAAAGCCGATGTGGGATATTGCCCTACAGGGCACATTACTTTCTCTGACACCATCAGGGACCATCGTTGATACTTATCTGCTTTGGGCTTTGAAGCCCTCATGGTTTTCCTCCAAATGCGCCCACCAGGGAAAGGGATACCCAGTGCCTTTAAGTGAAATCGTTCCCCCTTTCCAAAATCGATGTGGGACATTCTCCTACATGGCACGGCCCAATCTCTAATATCATGAGGGACCATTGTTGATACTGTCCGCTTTGGGCCTAGAAGCCCTCACGATTCTCCTCAAAATGCGTCCACCAGAAAAAGGGATACCCTTTTTTTTTGGTAAGTAAGATGAGATAAATTTATGAAAGAAGATTTACAGAAAAAGATGTTCAACCTCCAAGAGTTTTTCCAACTTAGAGGTGGAACAACACGCTGGGGCATACCCCGAGCATTACATGGGACCAACTATGAACAAAATACAAAAGCATGGATAGTATAAATCAGTAGTGTTTAAAACAACAAGACCATCGAAGAGCATTTATCAGAGGGAATTCGTCTTGTTAATCAGACTATCACAACCACGTTGAATCAGGACCTCGAGATTTTCCAATTCACGTGGTCAGCATTCATTCGAGTGGATCTGGGGAAGGCATTCTTCAAAGCAGCATCACTCAGCTACATAGGAAACGTAAGAAATCCATTCATTATGGGCCGTCTGGACGGGGGAGCCGTATAGGCCAACCGGATGACATGGCCAACCATCTAGGGAGAGTGTCTGCTTGATAATCAGCAACAGCATGCGCCTGGAGATGACCGCTACCATGAAAGCAATTCCTGCAAAACCAAGGAACAAAGAGACTTTTTTTTTTCCTGACGGGCTACAAGACAAGATCAGCCCGCAATAAGCCAACAAAGAAACCAACCATACCGAGTGGATACAGGGACGAAAACAAAAAGTGGAGTAGATACAACCGAGGCCTAAATGTCCAACCTTGATAAAGGTGAAATATCAAAAAAATACACAAACAATACTAGTAAGAAAAACCAAACCCGAGTGAAAAGGTTTTTTTTTTCTCTAGCATCGGGGGAAAAAGCAAACATGTGAAAGTCCAGAAAGCATCAACCATATCCAATCCAAGGGGTACGGGAGATAAAGCAAAAAAACGATGAAGTCACACCGACGCCTAATAGTCCTATCTAGAAAACAGTGAGAAAATAAATGGAGAACAAGCCATACGGGGAAGACAAAAAAACCAAAAACCGAATTTTTTTTTTAGATATTCCACCTCCTCAGATACGCACACGGGGGTACGCTTGCCAGTATCCAGTGTTGTCATTAGTTTATCACGAACAGCATTGATAATTATGGAAAAAAGTTGTGGAGTACCTTGAGGGGCAGATTCTTGAAAAATCCGCTTGTTACGCTCCCTCCAGATGAAATAGACTGTGGCAGCAAGAGTAAGTCTTTTTGAACGAGCCATAAAATTTTTTCCTTTCCATTTCTGGGCCGCCCAATCAATGTTTTGTTTCCATTCAGGGTATGGCCATTGAATTCCCATTTTCCGTCTAACCTTGGACCAGATATCGATAGAGAATGGACATGAAAAGAAGAGATGTTCATGAGTTTCATCAACCGAGGCACAGAGGATGCATTTAGAGGGGATATTTGGAACTCCATGGATGCGATCATTGGTACTGAGCCTACCCTTAATCGCCAACCAGAGAGTGAAGGCATGAGCAGGAATATGGAAGGGACCCCAAACTAAATTAGTCCATGGTAGAATTGGCTTATGAGGATGTATAAGAAAGTAAGCAGATTTAGATGAAAAATTGCCATCAGTTGTGCCATCCCATCTCACAGAGTCAGATCTATTGGCGTTGGGAGAGTACGATGGCATTTTCTCATCGAGGGAAGAGACTTCATGATCATATGGATTTGGCTATTCCCATGGTTGTTTCTGATAATCATATGTACTTTTGCATCCCAAGGTAACCCCGTGACCAACCGAGTACGATCAGAACTAACCATACTCAGTGGCCCCATCGGGTGCCAAAGGTCATGCCATAGGAAAGTATCAGTCCCGTCACCGATGGTATGAATGGAGTGAGAGCGCATAAAAGGCCAAGGCTTCATAATCTTCCTCCAGCTCCATGGAGTTAACTCCGGGACTTTAATAGTCCAAATACAACGGTCTCTTACTCTGTTTTTATGAATCCACAAGGACCAGACCGATTCAGGATCTTTAGTGATGAGCCTCCATAGGAGCTTACATATGAGAGTTGAGCTTACATATGTGGTCATGGTAAATACGAATAATGAAAAGTTGAGAATATGCATAGATTTCACGGACCACAATAAAATATGTCCAAAGGACAGCTTTCTTCTGCCTAGAATTGATCAACTTGTAGACTCGATGTCCAGCCATAAAATTTTGAGTTTCATGGATGCGTACCCAGGCTACAACAAAATAAGAATGAGCCTCAAAGACGATGAGCGCATGTCATTCATGACGGACCAAGAGACATTGTTATAAAGTCATACCCTTTGACCTCAAGAATGCAGATGTAACTTATCAATGGCTTGTAAATAAGATGTTTGAAGGCCAAATCAGATGGAATGTGGAGGTATACATGGATGGCATGCTCACCAAAAGTGAAATAATCGACCACCACTTCTAAGATCTGGACGAGATCTTCAGTGTGCTCAGAACCTACCAGATGAAATTTAACCCAACCAAGTGTACATTCGGAGTGGTATCTGGGAAGTTTTTGGGATACATTATTTCACACCGAGAAATTAAGACAAACCCAGAGAAGATCAAGGTCATCCTTGACATGTAGTCTCCTCAATCAATAAAAGAAGTCCAGAAGCTCACTCGGTGGATTGATGCTCTCTCTTGCTTCTTGGCCAAATCGGCTGAGAAGCACTTGCCCTTTTTCAAGGCCTTGAGAGGAGCGAAGACCAACGACTTTTAATGGAATAATAACTGTGAGGAGCATTCCGATGACTCAAAGACTATCTGTCAAACCCTCCTCTTTTAGTTTCTCCTCGGCCAGGTGAGGAGCTATATTTATACCTCATTGTGTACAACACGGCCCTTAGCTCAGTGTTGGTGTGGCAGTAGCATGATAGGCAGTAGCCTGTGTATTACCTGAGCAAGACCATGGCTGATGCAAAGACCAAGTACCCTCACGCAGAGAAAATAGCTTTGGCATTGGTGTATTCTGCTTGAAAGCATAGACCATACTTCCAAGTGCACAAAGTTATAATCCTGACCAATCAGCCATTAAGAGTGATCCTGCAGAAGCCCAAGATGTCATGACAACTGGTCAAGTGGGTCATTGAGTTAGGAGAGTTTGACATAGAGTTTTGTCTAAGGCCAGCCATGAAAAGTGAGGCCCTAGAGGGCTTCATTGTTGAGACAGCAACCCCAGCCCTTGGTAATCTACGCCATTGTGATGCAGATGAGCCGAATGATGCAACAACGTGGACACTACATGTGGATGACTCCTCAATGAAGGATGGCTGTGGAGTTGGTGTTGTGTTGAGAACACCTGAGGGGTCAGAGATAAAGTATTCAATAACCCTTGGGTTCTCGACCATAAATAACGCCGTGGAGTATGAAGCATTACTAGCGGGACTCCGTTTAGCCAAGGAATGTTCTGCCAAGAACTTGGTTGTCTACAACGACTCCGAATTGATCGTTAACCAATTACGTGGACATTTTGAGGTTAACAGCGAAGGTCCAAAGCTTGACTGCAGACTTCAAGAAGGTAGAATTTGTCCACATCACAATAGAAGAGAATGGGAAGGCCAACATGCTAGCATGGGCAGCAGTATCTAAAGACTTTTTTTTTTGGTAAGTAAACCTGTGTTAGGGTAAGCTTTTTTAAGTGACTGGCCCCACCGCATTGCGGCCCATAACCCAGAAACCCCGAAGGATTTTTTGGGAGGCACAGTACCACTGATACCGCCGCGGGGAATTGAACCTGGGTGGGGAGCGAGGGATTTTTCCCTTTTAACCACCAAGCCAAAGCCGCTTTGGTAACAGTAGTAGTATCCAAAGACCTGGATATTTCAGCAGTATCCAAAGACCTAGAGCAGTATGCCCGAGGGATGCGAGAAGTTCCGCACAAGCCAAGCATTGAAGATTTGAGTCAGAAGTGATGCAAGTCTTGAGTGTCAGCACTTGGATGACCCCCTATTTGAGGTATTTGTCTGACGAGATATTACCTTAGGATGCAAACACGACCAAAAAGGTGAAGAAGACACTTGATTGGTACATTATCATGGACGGTCAATTGTACCGACGGGGGTTCTCGGCCCCTTACCTACGGTGTCTCACTCCCAATGAGGCAGATAATGTTCTCTAAGAAGTGCACCTTGGGATTTGTGAATCCCACATTGGGGGGCAAGAACCTCACCTTCAAGCTCATGAGGTAATGGTACTATTGGCTAAACATGAAATATGATGCCATGGACTTTGGACGCAAATGTGAAAATTGTCAAGTCCATGGCAACATGACTCACCAACCCGACATTGACTCCGAGTATTGCAATCACTATAGCCCTTTGCTCAATGGGGACTAGACATACTCGAACCTCTTCCGACTATAGCAGGGCAAAGAAAGTTTATGATCGTTGAGATCGACTACTTTACAAAATGGGTCGAAGCTGTACCACTAGCGAAGATAACATAGCAAAATGTCATAGCATTTGTTCAGCAGAACATTGTGTGCAGGTTCAAGATTTTCGAGTGCATCGTGACCGATATTGGGATCCAATTTACTAGAAAGCAGTTAACTATGTATTGTAGTAGCCTGAGAATTAGGTTGGTTCATACGTCGGTCGCATATCCACAAAGCAATGGGCAAGTGGAGGTCACGAACCGCACAATCCTACATGGACTCAAGACAAAGCTGGTGCACTCCGGGGGCTCATGGATACATGAGTTGTTGTCCATCCTCTTGTCATATAGAACAACGTCGAGGGAACCTACAAGAGAGATACCCTTCAGCCTGTGCTATGGGGCAGAGGCGGTCAGGTGGTCATCCCAGTGGAAGTAGGACTTCCAAGTCTCCGAGTCGAGTGCTATGACCCTAGCAGCAATGATCAGAGACTTCGTAAGAGTCTTGATCTACTCAAGGAAGCATGAGACCTTGCAAGGCTAAGAATAGCAGTGTATCAACAGAGAGTAGCCCAATACTATAATAAAAGGGTGAAGGTACGACAGTTTGAAGTAGGAGACCTAGTATTGAAGAGCATAGAGGCCACGGGTAAAAATATCAGCTAAAAAAAACTCTCTTCAAATTGGAAAGGGCAGTTTCTGATCTCGGCCATTCTCCGAAATGGGGCCTATAAATTACGCACGTAAGAAGGCAGGCTAGCCCCTCTAATATGGAATGCCGCACACCTCAAAAAATACTATCAATAAATGTATATACAGATGGCCAGGTAAGGCAAAATGCATCATCTGATGTGCTTGTAATACGTTTTATTGATGTGATAAAATTTCTTTTCCCTTATTTCCTGTCTTGCATTTCATTGAATGGTTGCATACCACCTTATTAATTCACAAGGCCAAGATTGCCCCTAAGTCAAGTGAAAGCAACCCTTTCACTTGCTCTAAAACTCAGCTATGTCCAACCGACCCAAGAGGTCGTACTTAAAACTCGGCTATGTCTGAGCAATCCAAGAGGTCAAACTTAAAACTTGGCCATGAAGCCAAACAACCCTAGAGGTTGGACTTAAAACTTAGGGGGCTTAAAATATGAAGCATGCAACGACCCTAGATGTAGCATTTCAGCCTAAGATGGTCAAAAGGTTTGAACATTAAGCTAATGAAAGGCTAAATTTCTTTAACAGCATGTCATAAAAGAACCACATACACATAAGACAACCTAGAAGAATTGCAAACGAAAAGTGAATTTCATTCACACTTTGAGTTTATAGTGTACACAACGTCCATGTAAAAAAAACAGAAAAAAATCTACGACTCCACAAGTTTATAGTCAGCCCTCATAAGGTCCTGGTTGAGAGGAAATCCCTTGCTGTTGTTGTTGTCCTCATGGTCTACAAGGCCCTGCTTGCTCTAGCGATCCCGGCTGCCCAAAAGGTCGAGGTTCACTTGATGTAGCCAAGAAGGGCTGGGAAACACCCTTCTTGAGAGACCATAAAGTCCTCCGAGCATATGGCACTGGCATTCTGAGGATCAAACACAGCCGTCGCAAACTGTGGATGCATCAACCTCATCACTTGGCGGCATAGGTTGATGCCCTCCCATTACTTTCCTTCCAACGTTGGAGCAATGTCAACAGCCCTCACCGAAGTCCTCAACACCTCATCCAGCTCGAGGTTCTTGTCCCATAACAACCCGTACTGAACTTGTAGAAGCCTCAATGAATCCTCAAGGGAAGCAATCTTCCTATCGGCCTCGAAAGTTTTGCTCTTGGCCTCAGCCAACTCAAGTTCTAGGCGCTTGCAGGCTTCTCCAGCAACCTTGAGGGACTCCAACTCGGTATAAGTCTTGGCGACACCACCAATGAGCTGTCCAAGGTTCCCAACCAGCTCTTGATACTGCAAAGGAAAAATAAAGCTATTAAAGCATAAGTGTGAGGGAACTAAAAGGCTAAAGAAGGACAGAAAGATACCTGAGAGACGAGAAAGCTGTTGGTTGAGCTCTCCTCTCTAGGGGTCTCAGACTCCTATGGCTCAGCAGCAGGCACCACAGGAATCTCAACCCTGGTCTCATACGTAGGGGTAGCTCCATGAAGACCAAAGATTGGGGGCTCAATAGCTTTAGCCCACTCCGTGGTCCCAATCTAAACTTCAACAGCGCATGGGGCCCCAGCGACGTGTTCAACCACATGGACCTCGGACTTCGTGAACTTCAAACTTAGCCTAGGAGTCAACTTCTTAAGAGTTCTGATCACCTTGGTTACCCAGACTTAATCCTACAAAAATTTAGAAATATTTAAACCTATGCTTCCGCTTTTCGATCGATCAATTCCTAAGGCATCTCAACTCTCTGATACCAATTGTGACGGAACGGATATTTTTTTTTTGATTCCATCATTCAAAATACAGGATCACAAATGCCATCTAGGACCCACACACATTATCCAAAAATATATATAGCAGAAGTCAATTTAATAACCCGTTGAAGCATTCAAACTTATTCCCATAAAATTCATTCATCTGCATATAGGCACAAGGTTTCGATTTCAAAAATACATCTATTCTAATTAAATCATTACAACCATTGCTTCTTACGTAGTAACTCCCAAAGTATGCTTCAGAATCCTTAGAATCTCTTAGACGGAGCTCTAGTTACTCCTTCTCGTCAGGCACGAATTCTATAGTCTTATCTAAAGGGAAAAAACAAAAACCAGTGAGTCGAAGCTTAGCAAGGTACATGCAGGTATATAGCAAAACATGTATGCGGAACATAACTTAGCAAAATAGATACTATTGCACATGAAGTTACAAATGCCATAGAAAGTGATTTATAATATAATGCAGACGTATACAGAACAATCAAAAAATAAAAATAGTCTTCGAAAATCAAAATCAATGTACTCTTGTTTCAGAAAGCAGAAGTCGGTCTTACCTCCAGAAATCTCATCTTTATTAGTAAAGGACCCTACTAGTAGACCCTACTAACGAAGGGAGAATAATCGAGGATAGATTGTGTACATCTCCCCACGATCAACGGCAATAACATAACAGAATGATCCCACCTCACGAGATCCTTCCCCTATCCAATGTGGTGCCGGCAAGAACGGAACAGAAGCTACCCTCCTATTATAACACCTAGAGGAGGGGCGACCACATATAACTCTATGGACAGAGTTATCCTTGATTACCACCATAACGTTCTAAGGCATGTCGAAAAACATAACCTGACTGCATATCAGTCCTAGGTCCATAATAACAGAACATAAACATTTTCTTCTTATCTTATTATCGTTTACAAAAATCTATTTTCAGTATCAGTCAAAAATATCACAATTAACCCTTCGAAGATCATGAAAAGACATCTTAAGGCCGGATCAAAAATCATAACCGATTTTAACTCATAGAACTTAATTCAAAAATCATAAACTTAAAAGCCGATTTCAAATTATTGAACTTAATTCAAAGATCATATACACTTGAGGTCGGTTTCGATTTCATGGCATAAAGTACACTTGGGGCTGATTTTGATTTCATCATGCAGAGGGGCCAATTTTGATATCATGCAAAAGGTCTAGTTTCAGGGAAGGCCGATTTAGATTTATGCTTAAGGGATGGCCGATTTCACGCTTAAGGGAAGGCCGATTTCACGCTTAAGGCCGATTTAGACTCTTGCTTCAGGGAAGGCCGATTTAGATTTAGCATGCAAACAGGCCGATTCTAAATTTCTCCAGGGTAGGCCGGTTTCAATTGTGTAGGCAGGCCAATTCTCATAAGGGTCGATTTTGATTTACCATACGAAGGGGACAATTTTGATTTCAATGAAGTGGAGTCTGGTTTCATTTTCATCAAGAGGGGAGGCCGATCTTGTTTTCATGCAAAGAAAATCGGTTGTGATTTCATGAAGTGGAGGCCGGTTTCATTTTCATCAAGAGGGGAGGCCGATCTTGTTTTCATACAAAGGAGACCGATCTCGTTGTTATTATGCAAAAAGGGGCCGATTTTGATTTTAACATGCAAAGGCCAGTTTCGATTTTAAACATCAAGGGCCGATTTCGATTTTACATGCGAAGGCCGATTTCGATTTTAAACATGTACGATTTCAATTTTAACATGCAAAGGCCGATTTTGATTTTATCATTCAAGGGGCCGATTTCAATTTTTAACATGCAGAGGAGCCGATTTCAATTTTATCAAGGATAAGCCTATTCAAATTTAGCATGCAAGTAGGCCGATTCTGATCTTCACAAGGGTAAGCCAGTTCAGTTTTATCATGCAAGCAGGGCGATTTCAACTTTCATGGCATAAATGCCGGTTTAAAATTTGCATGAGGCGGGTTTCAAATATAAGGCACACATGGCTGGTTTGGATTTCATACCTTAAGGCCGGTTTGGATTATTCTTGGCCGGTCTTGATTTTAAATTTGTAAAAAATTGGTTTTGTTTTTCTCAGGCAACGGGGCGATTTCAATTTTTATCATGCAAAAGCCGATTTTGATTTTCAACGTGTAAGGAGCCGGTTTTGTTTTTCTCAAGCAACTGGCCGATTTCGATGCTTATAATGTAGATTTCATTTTTACATGCAGGAAGCCAAGTTCGTTTACAAGCAAATGTCATTTTCAATTTTAATCATGCAAAGCTCAGTTAAATAGAAATAGAATAAATACAGATGAGAAACCAGTATACCACTTAAGCAATAATT
>JAOVVI020003724.1:0-18622 GCA_028571085.2 Nepenthes alata | reverse complement strand
GGTTAGAAAAATAGTATTTGACTCTAATTATAGGAAATAATATGTACTCGGCCCACCCATGGGTTGTGAATAGTGGTGTATGGCCTTTGGTTATGTGAAAACAATCGTATCTCAAATATTCACCCCTTATTAGTGAGATTATCATCGATCCTTGATTCTTATATGTTAGTTCGATGTTTGTATATTTCATGTTTCCATACATATCGATGTATTTTCACATGTCGCACAATTTTAAACTTTTTTATGATTTTGACATATTCGTTTATTAGTATATGGCTTTTGCATGTTTTATTGGCATCTCAGATTTTGATCATGATATCGTCCTTAGGCTCATTCCTTCCCCTATTCATTAACCTTTTAGATTTGCGGGCTATGAGTTACTTGCTAGTAGTTCGGATTGGGGAAGGCTTTATGGAGAATAATTATTAGGATGTTTAGATTTTGTAGTGTGACTTAATGGTTTAGATTTTATTAGGATGTTTGGATTTTGTACAGTAACTGAATGGTTTAGTTTTGCAGCTTTTGATTTTAGATTTCAACGATTATTATGTATGGCCATCGGTTGATGATACGTTTAAAGTTTTAGTAAATTGTGAAAGTTTGTAGTTTGATACTCTAATTTTGGTTAATATGCTTTTTCTTATGGTTTGAAGTCAAGTAATAGTTTACATTCGGAGTCAATTTTGGGTGTGGTTTTTGGATCCTGTGATTTGATATTATATTATTTTGGACTATTTCATAATATTTGATGTAGGTTTACATCTCAATTTTCGGTTTGGGTCTAAGTTGGTTAGCTAAATGATTGATTTTTCTGTCTTAATTTAGAGTCAGATTTTAAGTTAACATTATGTTATAGAATGAAGTAAATTTAGGTTTTTATTTGGGGACATGACATATGTCATCAATTCCTTATAATGGTTCTAAAAAACAAAAGGAGGACTCTATAACAAATAAACAAAACTTTTTCAGCCTATGGAAAAAATGCAAACTCATATAAGATAACAATATAGTCATTACCAAATGCTTGTACGGACTGGCACTTGCATGGTTAAATGCATAATGTTTCTTGACATTTCTCACAATAATTCCATATACAAATATAATCCTTCAAAATACTTGCATATTCGGTGAAAAACGAATGAAATCTTCAAACCTTCCGTAAAACCAAACAAAACTTTAAAACATTTGGTAAAAAATACATGCTTGTAATAATATTCGAAAAATGGGTGTAAATGATGACATGCATGTATAATAAAATAATAATTATAAGTAAAATTGAATGATTCTAAAAATAGGCAAATACTGGGTTTAAGAATACTTGTTGTAACTTTAGATTTAGCAGATCTAACTTGAAAAGTTCCAAAACCTATTCCTTTCTCCTTGTCTTTTTTCCTTCCTTTTTCTCCATTACATTTCTCTCTCTTCTCTCCCTTTTCCCTCGCAAAATGACAAAATAATTGGCGAAGACTCTTTTATACTTGCATTGGCATATGAGTACTAGTCAGACGTGCATCAGGTGCTATTCAGGCACACAAGCGCAACGAGTATTGCATCAGGCATATCTCAAGCGTCAACATTCTGCCTCAACTATGTATGAGCGCCCTATCAGGTGCACCTTATGAGCTACACATTTCGCCTCAAATATGTATGAGCATGTAGATAAATGCCATTTAAGCGTTGGACTTGATTCCCTCGATTTCAAATTTTTCTTAAGTTTTTCCATTATATAATTATTTACATTTTGACCCAAAGCATATTATAATATTGTCATAAATATGAATGAAAGAATCGAGTATTATAGATTTTCTCTATTCTATCTAAATCTAAGGTTATATGAAGAAAAGCCTTTGCCACTGCTTCTTTAATAAAAGCTTTCTTGTCAGACTAGCCTTTTGAAGTCGAAAGGTAGATTGTATGAGAATATCTATTAATTTTTGGGATAGACGATAGAAAATCTACAACTTTTATTTAAACCTAAAGGAAAGAAACAACATTTGGAATGCAGTATCTGTTATCTCTATTCTATCATACCTTTCTATAAGTCATTTGTCATTTTATTTGTAGTTATTGTCGAGTATCATGCATTCATTGAGTTCAATGCTTTTATGATTTATTCTATAATAAAAGAGTTAAAGTCCTTATCCAATTACTTAATAGGAATAGGGGACTTCTTGATATAACTCTAATCCTTATTCATTGCTCTTGTCCTTCAACCAAGTAACATTTTCAGCCCTTTCATTTATTTAATGTTTGACATTTGTTTTTGTAGAGTTATTTTGTCTTTTTTAGTTATCCTTCAGGAGTAATACTATCCATTGTTTAAAAGAAAATGACAAAGTCTCTTTTAGTATTTTAGTTTGAGAAATGATTTAAGTTACTGTTAGATATTGCCTGTTGACAAGTGAAATAGAGAGAAGGCTTAAAGTATGGTTTAGGAATCTCTCCAACTTGCACTTCTTGAAAGAAAGTTGGTAGAATACTCAAATTACTATTTTTCAGGGCATCTTCCATAGCTAGTTGAGAAGAACACAGGCAACAGGGTGGGGACATTCACTCAAGGTAAGGATGCTATTTTTCTTAAGGGCGTTATTGAAACTCATGCCCACATCAACTGCCTTGAGACCCTATATGAGGTTACAATTCAATAATTCGATTTGGGGATCCTAGGTAGTGTCATCCATTCCTTGGTTCTGTGGGATAGAATTTGCTTGGATACAACTTTAAAAACAAAGTTGTTTTCATAGGGATCCACAGAGCATCCATTCAGAAGTAAGGGCAACATGTTATACTGCAGCAAAAGCTTAACGCTCTATACTTATACGGTATGAGTCCTGAGAGAGATGTGATTCTTTGCTAGCTAGCATAGGTAGACAATATAATGTAAGATTTATAGAGCAAGCTACTCTTCCGCTCTTATTGGGCACTATGAAACCCAATCCATTATAAGGCTATTAACGGAGATTTCAGAATAGACTTTAAAATAAGAGGAGATTGGAATGAGATTTTGTTGAGATAAGGACTTACAAAGTCAAATACTCGTAGAAGTTAGGTCACAATCATAGAAGACAAAGGAAAAGTCTCTCGAGGTTTTCCTAAAAAACATTGGTTGAGAGATTTGCTAGGGTATATCTGGGTTACTTGGTCTGAAAATTCATGGGAGAAGTAGCTAGCGATTTACTTATTATAGCGGTATGCACATCAGTCGCTTGTCAACTGTATTTGATCTCATCATAAGAGCTTCGGGGTTAGTCTAAAGGAAGAGAAGGCGTCAGCAATTGATTGACCCAAGGTTTTAAAATTTTAAAAAAGATCATTAATGAAATTGAAGAAGCTGTACATGGATTTTTTTTTGAGCTTGCTCATTAAAAATAATTTGACTAGCTGAAGGGAATTCTTTAAAAAAGAAAATAGAGGGCAATTTTCAAGGGATTAACCATCATCAAAGCAAAATATTGGTATAATGTGATGTTGGAGACTGACAATGAGGAACCTTTGCCTCCAAAATTTCGATTTTGAACCAATTAAAATTGATAAAATAGAAAGCGCTTTCCAATCTTCTGTTTTATTTGTTAAGTTTCTATCCCTTAGAAATTGACAGCTAAATATCTATAAACTAATCGATGTTTGATTAGCCAAGTAGATAAACGACCCTGCAGTTTGTTCATCTCTCCCTCATTTTTATTTATATAATTGTCTAAGTATTTCACATTTATGAGGAAATTTCTAAAAATTGACCCATTACCTGTTATTCTGTACAACCAAAAAAAATGTTAATTAATTCAATAATTTGTTGGAAGATGCTGAACTTTTGTAAAACATTTCAGTAAGGATCTTTGAAATAGATGACAATATATATAGTAATATTGGATCATAATTTCTAGTATGAATAATATTGCATCCGCCACGAGACTTGTGATTGATTGTAAAATACCGATTCTTCTATTGTGATCTAATTATATCTCCACAGATTTCCTGAGATATTTTCTTACAAAATTTTGTTATAGCATCTTGCTTCTAGTTTGATGGACATCCTGGCAAATATACGTCCATAAGAATTAGTTTATCTCCCCCCGAATAGTACTATAAGAATCAGTACCAAACATTCCCCTTGTAATTGTACACACTCTATAGTAATGACAAATTTTGTGTTGAAAAGTGGTCTGAAGTGAGTTGTTTGTAGCTTCCAGATTTTGATCAATAAATTATTAGTAGAAAGAAATCTTATCATTAGGGAGGGTTCTTGATCCAACTCCTCACAAGAGGACAAGGAGGAAAGGACAATCAAGCCAGGCATCTTAACATATTTGAGTGAAAAAAATGTGGTGTTAAGGTAATAGGTATGAATAGTCATTGACTCTTTGGATATAACGTAACAAGAAGCACAAGTAATATTATTAGTAGAAAGAGTTATTGATTTATTGCCAGTTGTGTGAAAAACAGATCATGTTATAGGTCAATATTTAGATCGAGTATTTGAAGTAGATCTAGTTGCTTGTGAGCCTTTGAGAAAGCACTAATTAGATTGATAGGTTACTTAGTTTCCTTGAAAGATTTAAAAAGAAGTGGGTTACCTTTTTTTCCTCCATCAAGGCACTCTACTCCAAGAGAATTGCCAGCAACTACAAATATTCTTGTCGGTGCCCTCTAGTAAATTATGGAGCTATCAAAGGGGGAAATTCACCCAGTCTAAGTTTGGCAAGCAATGCAAAGCTAGATGAATCCACATAGAATTCAGTGAATTCAAGTAGAGACTACTTAAGCACAACCATTCACAAATACCAATTCATTCAGCAAGAGAGTGAGAAAATCTTTTTCTTTGATGTTGGTCTTGTAAACGAGGTAAAAGTACCTTTTATGGTTTCTCCTGTCCCTTTCAACCATAGTAATGAAGTATGATATACTATATTTCACTTGTAATCCAGGACTAAAAAATGAACCAATTAGGTTAATCACTTCTTAAATTAGCACCCCAAAAACTTGATAAAAAGCTTCAATTGAGTTACTGAGGAATGATGGACGTAAGGAAACTGACTCTTGTTCTTTGGACCAAACTGTGATCAAAATGGGTTTATCACTTTTTTTTTTACATGTACTGGGCTTGTGCATAGAAGGTTAGCTTTGCTTACTCTTATTATTCTTATAGCAACTAACCTAAGTAGTACTTTGCCAAGTATGGTCTTTATGGAGCAAGGGCCTACGCCTACTACCTGTGTGTCTTTTTTGGATATGCTCATCCCTTTCTATTCTGTGGTAAGTCGTTTGTTTTCATAGCTAAATAATTGTAATTAATAAGAATGTGCACAAAATTGGGATACTCGTTCCTCCCTATCAGCTTTCCTAACTCTTGAATATATCCAAGCCTTACCTTCACTCTCACCAAGCTTGTTGCTTTTTATTTTGATATGATAGGAGTACGTGCTTGCTGCTATTCTCTGATGTCTTAATACAGTCCCTGCACATAAAATTCATCTATCTCATCTGCAATCATAGGAGTAAAATGGGATTACTTTGTAATGATTTCCTCAAATGACACTACTTTCCTCGATCCCTACACTAATACGACAAACTCCATAAGTTTAGCGTCTTCAGAATTTTGTGTAAAATTGAATTCCCTCTTTCCTCCCTAGTTACAATCATAGGAATCAGATATCGATGTTTGTCAAATCTGACCAATGACTAGCATTGCCCTGAAACAAAATCTGAGTGCAGGAAACTTTCTCTTGATTTGTACATGTTGCCAATTCTAAAATTCTGTTTGCATGTCGGAACCGAGTCTCAGCCTCTCTAGGATCTGTAGAGCCATAGAAAAAAGTAATGCTTGATAATTACATCCTATATGTGGTGGCTCTTTTTCTTTCTTTGAGTATTTGTAGCAAGCACTGTAGAAAACAAATTTATTGCCTGCTTACATTCAGCGCTTTAACTGGTGGAGGACCAAGGACATGTGAAGGTGCATCATCAGTCACCATCCCATGAGGACAAGGTGAACCTAGCTGAAGATTGATACGGCTTGATAGTTAAATAGAGGCACATCTACTTTCTACAGAACACAACTTGTATTAATATTCATCTATGCAATCTAAATTCTGTCACTGGGATCAATATCATCATAGTTACCATAAATTGTTTATATCTTCCTTTATTAATATTGTTTGATTGACTATAATTAGTTATAATTGATTATAGTTAGGGTGCAAATTAGGAAGGTGATTGATTGTAATTGGTTGTTATTAAGGAATGAACGTTCTATTTAATGAGAAGGATATCATCAATTGAGGGCATTTAAACGTATTGACATGGTCTTAGAGCCATTACTTTAGAACCATTAATTCTGAATCTAGGTTTCTAGTCATCTTGGTTTCCTTTGGTGATTTACCTAAATATTTGTGGTCCTGGCTCTATTCTTCTTCTGGATTCATCCTCTTATGTTTCTAAGAGCAATTCAATTCATGTGTTTTTATCTTTTTGAATAATTACATTTTGTTGGGCTTCAAATCTGGCAAAGCACAATGGATTTGATGTGAAGTTTCGTTCTCAACATTTGTCTTCATCGATCTAGTGAGCCGTATTTGATCCATCTTTGACTTTGGATCATCTTAGTGCAAGTGTAGCTTCATCGTCGAATCGATTCAAATCTTTGATTTGTTGGGAAGGGAGGAAATAGAGGAGAAGAAGACTCGCAACAATGGGGATAATCTCTCTTTTCTATGACTTTGTGTTGGGTTTCGCTTCAACCCATCTATCCTTCGTTTTAGAAATCTGATCTAGAAACATCTCTCTCCAAGTTCTGCTGCTGTCCAAGCATTTTAATCTTGCCAAGTTTGGCATAGGGTTTTATGTGCTTTAGTCTCATGATGTGATGTAGATTATTTGTTTGTGGTGTATTTTGCAATCAAGGTTCAGATTTCTTGTATTAATAATTTATAATGACGGAAGAAAATTTTATTGTCCATTTTAATGGAAATAATTACTTCACTGAGGAGTTTCAATTTAACATGTTTGTGAAGAGAAAGAAACATTGGAGTTATTTAGATGGCTCGTCTATAGTCCCGTTGAATAAATGAGCTTAATCAATGGGAAAGTAAGGATACTTGTATTATATATGGTTACTGGAGTCTATTGAATCACATATGGTGAATAATTGTTGATGATTTACCACTGCTAAGGAGATGTGAGACAATTTTCAGCGCTTCTATAATCAAGAAAATAATACTCGAAAATTCCAATTGGAATTAGAGATTGCTAAATTTAGACAAGGCAACATTTCTGTTGAAATACACTGAATTTCTTAATTTATGGACAATATATGGTACTACAAGGAGTTCATTTGCAGAGTCTAAGAGATTGATTTATGATGAAATTGAGACTACAATTCAAGATTACACGAGTAAGTCTTCTTAATCGCAATCTCATTTCATCCCTTGATGTTCGCTTAGGAGATTATCTTTGTAATGAGCAATGCCTGGCCACTTAGATTAGTATGACGCAAGACACGGTACCTTTCAAGTTGGTTAACTTGGCATATGCTGCTCAGAGATAGGGAAAATTCTAGTCTTAGATATAATGTTATAGTTGTAAGGAGTTTGGATATATTGCAAAGAATTGTTGTAAACAATTCTGAAATTATTACAAAAAGAAGGGGCACGTTATTAAGGATTGTCGTATTTAGTCCTAAAATAGACAATTTTCCACAATGATGTCCAATCTACTCCAGATGGTGTCCACATTCTTTCTATTAATAATCAACCATCTAATGCCTATTCATCTTTCACTCTCGAGATGGTTCAACAAAATGATTGTTTCTCCTTAAAACAAATGATATAGTTGTAAGGAGTGTATATATTACAAAGAATTGTTGTAAACAATTCTGGAATTATTACAAAAAAAGGGGCACATTATTAAGGATTATCTTATTCAGTCCTAAAATAGACAAGCAGTTTTCCACACTGATGTCCAATCTACTCTTGATGGTGTCCACACTCTTTCTGTTAATAATCAACCATCTAATGCTCATTAATCTTCTCTCACTTTTGAGATGGTTCAACAAATAATTGTTTTTGCTTACTCTGCCCTAGGGCTGCAAGCTAAGCAAAAATTGTTTTTTCTTGGTCGACTGACTCAGTGGTATCAAATCGCATTGTGGGCAATAAAAATGCCTTACATCATGTTCGTAAGTATGAGGATGCGTAATATATTCCTATAGCCAATGACAGTTCTTATAGTATAATTATAGTTGGAAATCTGGGATCCTTTTTTGATAATATTTTTGCATCTTCAGAATCATTTGAGTTTGATTTCTATTAGGCAATTGGTTGATAATAATTGTGAGATTCATTTTATTCATAATTGTTGTCTTGTGCAGGATTAAGCACTAGGGAATGTGATAGCGAAAGGGCCTAAAGTGGGATGTGTATTTCCTCTTCATCTTTCTATTTCTACTTTCATTTCATTAATTTGTAATGCTACTACTTATAATAGTAATGTTTGGTGAAAATGGTTGGAATATCCCAATACTAGTAGTTAGACTTATTGTAACATGATCCTTTGGGAAATAAAAATTCATTTTCCTCATTTTCTATGCCATCTAATTGTGCCTCTTATAAATTTGATAAAAATAAAGCCTTGCCTTTCCTTATGCATGGTAGGCATGCTTATATGAGTTTTGAAATTATTTATATTGATTTATGGGGTATGTGTCTAATTATTTTCGATGCTCATTACAAGTGCTTTGACATTTATTGACGACCATAACCATTTCACTTAGGTATATTTTCTTCACACTAAAGATGAATCACTTTTTGCCATTCAAGCTTTCGTTGTTTATGTTGAAACACAATTCTTGACTTGTATTAAGCTCTTATGTTTAGACTTTGGAGAGAACAAATGTCAAATGACTTTCGGGCTTATCTAAGCATAGGCATACTTTTCTGAAGTTCTAGTCCTTGCACTCCAAAAACAAAATGGTGTTGTTGAGTGCAAGAATAGTTATCTTTTGGATGTTCATACCTTATTAATCGAATTATCTGTACCTATTAAATTCTAGGTAGAAGCCTTATCGACGGCTGTTTATTTAATTAATCCTTTGCCCTCATGAATTTTGTATTTTGATTTTTTGTATTATCGCTTGTTTGGATCTGCTCTAGAGTATCATTTTCTTCATACATTTGGTTGTGTTAGCTTTGTTAATTTACCACCAATTGAATATCACAAGATTGTAGCTCAAGTTGTCAAGTACACATTTCTTGGATATAGTAATACGCACAAAAGAGTCATATATTTTGATGCCGATGCGAACAAGTTTCATATTCTCCATCATGTGGCCTTGCTTTGAAAACAAATCTTACTTCCAGCCTCGGGCATTCATGATTTTACTTCAGTTATCTTTCTAACTTTTGATAAAATGCCGTGTTTTGTTAACCGATTTAAGCCAGGATTTGTGTATTAGAGACGTCATACACGACCTCTTTTCGACCCTGAAACATCGTCTAACTTCATTGCACTCCCCCTTGATGGTTAACTTGGATTACCCATCCTCCCAATAGGTGTGGTTATTTTCATACTGTTCATCAGACAACTTTGGATATTGCTATTATACCTTTATCTTACTCTCAGGCTTCTATTTATAAGTGTCAGTAACAAGCTATGCAAGACGAGCTTCAGGCTCTTCAGGACAATCATGCTTGGGATGTCGTATCGTGTCCCTTTGGAGCTAAGCTTCTTAGATGCAAATGGATATATAATATTAAGTTGCGGTTTGATAGTTCCATAAAAAAATATAGAGCTCGATTGGTGGCATTAGAACTTTTTAGGAATATTGTCTTGATTATAAGGTGACTTTAGCATCAGCGACTAAAGTTTCTATTGTGCACATTATTATGGATATTGCTACTTTGAAAGGATGGCCTATTTAATGATGGATATTGAGAATGCATTCTTACTTGAGGATCTAAATGAAGGGACCTACATGACTTTTTCTGGCATGTTCACTCTTTACTCCTATGACGTTTTTAGGCTAAAGCATTCTTGGTATGGCTTAAAGTAGGCCCCATGAACATGGTTTAAAAAATTTTGTACCTTCTTAATTACAATTTTACTTAAAGTCAATTTGATTCCTCACTATTTCTTTGAAAAACCGCTACTTGAATCGTTCGACTTGTATATGTGGATGAAATTGTTGTAATTAGATTTGATCTTTAGTTGATTGAGTAGCGCCAATAGTTTTCATATGAAAGATCTTGTTTTGCTACAATATTTTCTTGGCCTTGAGGTATAATTTACTCCTATTGCCACTCTTTTGCACAATACAAGTATATACAAGAGATTATTATTTTAACTGGTTGTTAAGATGGAAACTTAGTTCTTACATCTATGGAGGTTAATTAAAGATCTGACAGGAGGAATGATATTTGTTATTAGATCCATTTTGTATCAGCAATTGGTAAGAAGTTTGAATTACTTGACAATTGCTCAGCCCGATATATTTTTCACAGTCCAACAAGTGAGTTAATTTGTACAGGGCCTAGACATACATGGTAGTAGTGAAATGTGGTGTTTGTTACACGTTACCTCTAATCGAGGATTATTCTTTCCGACTAAAAATTCTTTTAAATTAATGGGATTTAATGACGCTAATTGGGCTGGCTGTGCAAATATTATGGATGAAATTTCTAATTTTGGTATTAGTTGTGGTCTTATTACTATTGGACAGTAAGTATTGGGTGTTAATATGATTATATTGACTGATCTATCGGTTGTATCGGTCAAATTTTAGATGTATTGGCCAAAACGAAAATATATCACGATATTATTGTTGTATCGAAAAATATTGATATCTGCAGGTCCTAATACTAATACGTGTTTGCTGTTATATATCATATCGGCTAATATTTGTATTAATGGCAGATACTTGTTGTTTGGTTATTGGCTGGTGCATGTTTATTGGTAATACCATTATTTCTTGGAAGAATAAGAAGCAAGCTTAGGTATCAAAATCCTCCACCGTGTTTGAGTATCGTGATATGTCTTCATCTTGTTTAGAGATTGTCTAGTTGAGGGGCTTGTTTGGCTGGCACTCCACAACTTAATTCTACCTCCCTTCATGCTAATAACACTAGTTCTATCCAAATTGTTACCAGTCTAGTCTTTTATGAGTGTGCAACTCATATTGAAATACGTCATCACTATATTCGTAAAGTACTTGACCAACAGGTGGTTGCTTTTCCTCATATTTCTACTCATATTCAAATGGCAAACATTTTTACCATATCTCTATCACAACAACGACTTCAATTTATATTTAACAAATTGATACTTCTTGATCAACTAGTATCAACTTGAGGGGAGATGTCAATAGGATCAACATTATAATAGTTACCATATATTGTATATATATTTCTTTATTAAGATTATTTTTGATTAAAATTAGAATGTAAATTTAGAAAGGTGGCTGATTATTGTTGTCTGCAAATAGAAGAGGAATTTTCTATTTAATAAGAAGAAGATCCTCAATTGAGGACATTTAAACCAATTGACAAATGCAAGACATAAATAGAATTTTAAATCTTTGGTTTTGATACCAAAACTGCAATTACCCATATCTAGTAGGCCATGACTTGTGCAATGACCAAGATGAGTTTAGGAATCACTCTAGCCAATAAGCCTCATGCCTTAACCTAAAATATAATATCAAATAAACTTGATTAAGTTTAGCATAAACATCGGGAGTGTCATGAATCCGGATTAAGCAGGTCAATTTAATAATTAATTAAATTTCAAATATTAATCTTAAAATCTTAAACTTGAGTGTGACAAACCAAACATACATTGGACCCAGAAACAACCCGTATAGAACCTTATCGGATAATCGCTCGGACACAATCATGACCTACTCCAATAGTTGTAAGGGAATAATTGTAAAATAACCACTCAATCACATAATGAAATAATCAAATAGTTTTCAATATGCAGTCCAAAGGCCTATATTCAGCCGACTCCAAATCCAAGGATAGTCCAAACCCAACCATAAAATAACGATACACGCGACGGCATTAAAATCTAAATAACTTTAATACTCACAGAGAATACGGTGTTGCGCTAAAACTTGCCCTACTTCTGCAATGAATCCGAATCTTCTACTCTGAAGAGACAAAATATAAACTATGGGCCGAAAGCCTAGCAAATATCAAATATGAAATAATGGGTCCAATAAATCAGAGAGAGGGTCAAATGAGTAAAGGTTCAATTAGGTAACAATATAAATCCAAATCGTTGATATTAGAAATTCAATCAAAATTCAAGATCCAAAATCCAATAGTAATCTCGTACTCAAATTAAATATCAAATCGAAAACAAATATCCAATCAGAAAACAGTCTTCATCGGGATATATAAATCAAAATGATCCGAAGGTCTAATTAGAAGTCCAATTCCAATGCCCGATCAAATCGTGATACGGGACAAAATCCAATATCCAAATGATCTAATCACGTGCACAAAAGTCGTGGCTGTACTATAAGCAGATATTCCAAAGTTCGGTACAAGACATACCAAAACTCATATGTGGGCAAAATCAACAAATATCAAATCCAAGTCCAAATTAAAGTTCGAATACAAATCTATGCAGAAATATAAATCATGCACCAAATTGATTTTTGATTATTTAAAGACTCAGTTGAGGAAGGGTTATTCATACTCTCGATAACCTTAGCCCAAATCAAATGCAGTTTAGGCCAATATGTTAGACCACCTATGTGCTCTATTTCCTATAGGTAAGGTTGCTCACTATATTTTGTCATCCGCGATTTTGTATACAATTCTTAAATTTGTCATATATATTAGGACGTCTAAATATATTATAAATTCCAATTAAATATTCAAAGGGGGGTCATTACATCCAAGTCTTCCCTGTCGGCGAATAGGGATTTCCAATAACTAATATCTTCCCATCGAGAGGTGACTAGAATATCTAATAACAAATCCAAAGGTAGTGACCACAACCCCAACACATGCATGTGATAATGCATGGCCTAATGCAAGTTTCATGCTCATTTCTATACAAATATATTGATATAAAATATATAGTGTCTGATAATTACTCATTGTTTTTCAAAAAATGACAAAATCTTTAAATATTAGCAAAAACAATACAAAACCCTTAAACCACCGATAAAACTGTCGTGCATGCACAGGGAAAATGAACGGGCTACTTGAAAGTGCACATACGAGTTTAAAACCTCTAAATCGAAACAAAAGATCATCAGATGGAGAAATAGACGAAGGATAGGGTTAGAAGATGCTTGCCCCGACCTTATGCCAAATAGGCTTGACAAAAGGATGCTCCGAAGTACTCAAATCGCACATCTTTCTCTCCTCTTTGTGTGTGCCACATGCGCCTCTGTCTCCTCTCTAGGCCATCGCTCCTCTCTTTTCTCCTTCTCTCCCTCCTCCTTCTGCCGCCTCCTCTCTTTTCTTCTTCTTTCCCTCTCCTCTTTGCATGTTTCTTCTTCCTCTGCTGCGTGCACCTCTCTCACGCGCCTCCTCTTCTCCTCCTCTCTCCATCGCACCACCTCCTCTTCTCCTCCTCTCTCTACCACGCCTCCTCTTCTCCTCCTCTCTCCACCGCGCTTCCTCTTCTCCAATTTAGAGCCGTGGCTTTGTTTTTCCCCCATTAGCCATCAGCT
This sequence comes from Nepenthes alata, assembly GCA_028571085.2. Taxonomy (NCBI): domain Eukaryota; kingdom Viridiplantae; phylum Streptophyta; class Magnoliopsida; order Caryophyllales; family Nepenthaceae; genus Nepenthes; species Nepenthes alata. The sequence goes on along the minus strand of JAOVVI020003724.1, from coordinate 4,944 downwards.
GCAATTTCGGCCGATTTTTTCTTAAAATAGGTACATGTAAATAAAGAATCGATATCAACAAAGAAAAAGGAAGGATTTTCTTGCCTCAATTTTTTGCTCCTCTTCCAGCAACGGCGGTGACGGTGGCTGGGTCTTACTTCGGCCTATGCATTCTCCTCCCTTCAAACCATTGTATTCCTTAAATAATGGAGGAAAATCGTAGAGAGGGTTTACTTGTTTTCCCTTCCTAGCACCGATTTCTCCTTCCCCTCACTGTTGCACCTCTCGTGCCACCTTCCCTCTTCCTCACCTTCTTTCTCTTCCACTCTTTTTCTTTTTTTTTTCTTTTCTTTTCTTTCCTCTTCCTTTTCTTTCTTTGCCACTCCACGACTCCCCCTTCTCTATATATTAATATTAATATTATTATTTTCATTTTCATTTTTTTTACCCTCCTTTTTTTAATAATAATATTATTATTTTCATTTTTATTTTTTTTACCCTCCTTTTATAATCTAATTAGCGCTTGGGTGTCAGCTCAGCTGATCCGAGTATCATTCAAAATTTCAAAACATATTATTAATCTGATACATTCAATGAACCTAAAATAATAATTTTATTCAAAATAAATCACATAGAGATTTGAGATATTTCAGGGAGTCTGTACAACATTATTTTGACATATATAAATGAGCGCCTTTTAGCTCATCTAAAAATGAATCAGTAAATATGGTAGAGCCAATAAAACTATGACATGGAAGTCCTCTAAAACGGCTTGACCTTAATGTTTATAACCACCAGGGAATGTCCCTTGCCTAAACGTTTTGTGATTATAAAATGCTATGAGACAAACTTAATAAATAGAATAAGCTTCCGATTTTTTTTGTAAGCAACCAACATACTCCAAAAATAACAATTGTAATGAATTTTGAAGAATTTGTACATATATCATAAAATAATAGTCTAAACTATCTTTTAAAATATAAATATTCAGTTAGGCATGAGACATTATAACATACGAAAACCTCTGAAATCATGTCATGTTGTGTCATGTATCATGGTTATATACATGTTCATAGTGGCTCTTAAAGAGTAAAGACATTTAGTACATTCTCCAAATGCATCATGTATACCAAATGTAGTCCGAAAGACTTCATATAATGAATGTACGGATGATACAAGCAAGTGGTATGTACATGGACGGAAAACATGCTTAAGAAAATCATGTTTCAGTATTTAGCTTACTCTTGAAGTTGCCAAAGAAAAATCTTGTACCAAATCCTCCAATATATCCAACTTATTATGATATACTATAGCTACTAATCTAGATTAGACAACGCCTCAAGAATGTTTAGAAACGTAATGTTTCTTTTGTTTTGAGAATCAAGGCTTTAAAAATCATATCTCTACTTTATCATCTCCCTTTTCCAATTCAAATTGCATAGCACTTTTAATCCTGTCATCATCAATTTGTCATGCTTATAGTATTTCACTTAAATCATGACACTGAATAACCTAATCATATTTTATTTTCATAATACCCAACTCTAGTTGCTTATTATTTGCATAAAGCTAGTCTCCAAAACCTCTAAAATAGCTCTAACAAATCAATTTCTGCAATTATCACTTGTGATATAACATAAGATTCCCATAATCACAAGTAAGCATAAAATTGTGGCTAAACTCTTGAAATTTAACTTCCACTAAGAAATTTAGATTTTTTTACTTATCATAAAATTGAAGAAATTATCTTAAAATGTCAAGATGAGAAGCTTCTTTTGACAAGAAATCCGAGGACTATGGAATTCTCCTTTAATATCTGTGGAGAAATCTTACCCCCTTTCTATTTTCTTTTCTTTTATTCTTTTCTCCTCCCTTGCTTTATCTGCCTCCGCCTCTGTCTCTCGGTCACCCAGATATTGTTTGTGTCACAGTTCCAGCAGATCATGTTGCTTATTTACTGTAGAGAATTAGCTAGCTCCACCTCATGGTTCCCTTTTACATTAAACACGTCCTGTCTTCTTTTGTTTTTATTTTTTGTTATTCAAGTGGTGAAGCAGCTTGGTGTTTGTTTTAATTCTATGGACTTGTAAACAAATATTCTGATGTGGCCACATACATGTCACGTGACTTAAAAGACGTTCTATTTCATTTTTTCACCGGATCTCACACATTTGTTCTATCAAGGAGCAGTATCTAAGCAGCCTAATATTAGACTGACTACAGCATCTAATTGAGTGCCCTATTAATTGATCATTTTTCTCTTTAGGGATCTAGCTGCTTTTTCTTATATATACATAAACACATTCAAAGAGCCTTCTTCAGGGGAGCTGTAGTCCCGATAATTCCTTGGCTTTTTAGCTAGTAAGCATGATATAATTTGATTGATCTGTTTCATTTCCATTCTTAAACTTTAGTAATTCCTTCATGTCATACCATTAAGGAATATCCACATATTCTTGGCAACATCACAACTGGCTTTGGATATGTGAGAGTGAGGTTCTAGTAGCACACCACTAACATACATACTAAAACTGCACATGCAAATTCCTCTCTAAACTCTCTCATGTTGTATTTTTTACTTTGCCTCGCAGAATTATAATGCTCTTGATTATGATGACAAGATCTTGGATGGCTTCTATGACCTCTATGGTATACTGAATGAATCAACATCAAGAATGCCTTCCCTTGTTGATCTGCAACTAACAACAGTGTCTGAAAGTATCAGTTGGGAAGCAGCTTTGGTCAATAGAGCTGATGATTCTAATTTGGTAAAACTTGAGCAGAAGGCAATGGTTTTGGCTGTCAAGGCAAGGTCAGAGTCTCTTCTTTCTGCAGGAGGTGAGTTGGTGCGAGAGCTTGCTAATCTTGTTTCAGAATACATGGGCGGACCAGTTGGAGATCCGGACAATATGCTGAGAGCATGGAAAAGCCTTAGTTACAGTTTAAGGTCTACTCTTGGAAGCATGATTTTACCTCTTGGTTCTTTAACAATTGGATTGGCTCGACATCGTGCATTACTGTTCAAGGTACTTTTTGAATTCTGAGTTACCACACTTGATTACGGATAAATTTGATGTCTTTACTATACAAGGGAGCCTGGCATTCCCATAGTTGATTTTCTTTTTCTGATGCCCTTTCTAAGACTTAGTTTCATCTAACTGTTGTAGTTTCATCTTTCTGTTTGTGAAATGGTATTATGCCAAGCACCTGTCATAACTTTGAACTGCAGAGTGAGACAGGGGAGTGGAAACATGCATGTGGTCATGCACACACACATGTTCAGGCTCTGTGCACATGCATGAACAGGCAAGATCAAATTGATTTCACTGATATAGCTTGATTTGTCATGGCATGGTATATTGGCCAATATACAATATATCGGTTGATATATATTAGTATTAGGTCCCTCAATACCGACATTTTCTAATACTAGTGCAATATATCAGCCAATGTTCAATGTCATCCAATATTTGCCCCACATTTTTCAATTCATGAAAAAATATTGTGTTTGATACGTCCAATATGGATATAGCCAAGATTGATACCTATACAATCATGACCAATACCGACACCGATATTGTTATTTATAGTAATTTTGTTGAATTGCTTTTTCTTGTTGGCTCACCTGACCTTGACATGCTCGCTATTACTTCCATTTCAAAATTCGTGTTGATTGAAGAGCATGAGCTAGTTCTTCCTATACTTCTGGTAGTCAGTGGCTTATATATGTATATAGCTTTGGGGATTTTGTAAATAATGATACGATTTGGTTAAGTAATATCTACTCAAAATTAGTATTTGGGGAACTGGCAAAATATCCAAGCTGATGAAGGCTTTACATTAGCTGAATCCTCTACAACTAGTACCTGGTTTCTGAATGAGCTTATCCAGCGCATCCACTAATAAAAGAAAGCCTTGCATCATCTTAGTTTTATTAACTTTGCATTTTTAAATTCATCAGTCTTTCACTCCTTTATTTGCCCTTGATTTCGTGCAATGATTTTCTTGTGGCTTTGCCTCTTAGGTGAGACAACAAGTCTTCTGGCAGGGTCTTGCTACTGTAATGCTGGCAGAACAATCCCCACATCTCTCAACACTGTCTTTACTATTTCCCCTTCATCCCCATGTTTGCATTTCCAAGGAACTGACACAACTTTTGCTTGGTCTTCATGAACTCCTAACTTTAATTTATTATTATGCTTCTGGTTGCACATTTCTTGATTCAATTGCTCTTTGCTACAGACACATGTATCTTTTAAATTACACCGTGAGCCTTGTATCGTTCCAAGATGCAGGCCAAGAGACAAATGAAGGATCCATAAAATTTTCAGCAAACCCTCTTTGTTGAATTCATCTTTTAGTTCATTTTTGGCATGATATGTCCGACATTGTGGCAAGTTTGGAAACTAAACCTACGCCCCACTGCTATTATGCGGGGTTAGCAATCTGAATTCTTTGCTTCCATTCTACATATGGGTTGTTTCCTTTGCTGGTTTTAAGTATGCTAGATCATGCTTTGCGATTTCCTTCTTAATTTTTTGGCCCTCTGTACCTCTTATATGAGTGGTCTCCTCTGTCCTCTCACATTTCTTTATTGATGCACCGGATGATTTATTGCTTCACATGACCAAATCACCTCAAACATGTCTCTCACCTTGCCTTTTCTTGGTGTGACTCTAATTTTCCTTGTATAACATGATTATGAATCCTATCCTCTTTTGTATGACTACACATCCATCCTAGTATCTTCAAATCTGTCATCACAATTTTTTAGATGTTGGCACATAACTAACAATTAGCTCCACACATTTCTTGCCTAATAGCTACCTTACAGTAGTTTCTTTTAAGTTTAGTAGCATTTTGGGATCACATAAGATCCTTGAAGCACCTATCACTTCTTCCAACCTGATTTGGTGGGTAGTATCCTCAAATGTTTTCGTCTTCATGGACAGCTGACCTTCTTTG
>JAOVVI020003723.1:0-18623 GCA_028571085.2 Nepenthes alata | reverse complement strand
ATTGACTTAATGGACCACAAATGCTTCAGTAATTAACTGAGTAAAACGCCAGACGGTGATGAAACGATCGAAAGAGTCGAATCGGCCATGAAACCTGTCGTCGGCTGTATCGGCTCAAAAACGGCTCTGCGGCTCAAAAACGGCTCGGCTGGCGCAGCGGCTCGTGGCTTAATGGGCCGCCTCAGTTAACGATTTGGCTGAAGCCCACATGAAATTGATAAAGAAATTCCCACTTAGTACGTAATTTACAAATAATAAGCAATGTGCATGACTAAAAATAGTTAACAAATCTTAGTTTATAGGAAAAAAGCACGAAAATTAGTATCAATTTTTTGATATCACATGTAAGTTATTTTAATAAGATAAAATTTTAATATATAAGATCTTTATTATCATATTTTTTTATTAATTAGTTATGTATATATATATATATGAATTTTTATATCTGGATCTATTATTATTAAATTTTTACATGTCACACCAAAATTATTTTTACCTTAATGAACCGGGATATAATTTTTCTCTCTTCTTCTTATGATTTATAAATATTTTATATAAATCTTATATATCTCAAAATGATGGCCATATACTTCTTTTTATAGATAAAGAGAGACCATTTTTAAATTACTAAAATACCCTTTTTTTCATCCAAAAGATATGTCATAAATAAACGTAATAATTGAAAAATGGCATATTATTTCTCTCCATATGTATATCTCAAAAGAATATATCCATTGAAAAATAATATATTATTTTCATCAAAGGGTACATCGTGAATAGATGTATCTTTTAAAAAATTTCTCCTTAATATATATATAAACTAAAGTGATAGTATTTATTTAATTAATTTATTTAATAATAATTCATATGCCATATCATGTGTGGCACATTTTTAATATTCTTTAACTTGGACCATATGACAATAATATTTATTAAAATTAATTAAAATAAACTTTAAGTGCGTAATATTATAATCCTCTAATAATTTAGATAATAATACTATAGTCAAGTAATTAACAAATATGAGTTATGATGGTTCTATATTATTTTGCAGATTGTTTCTTTCATATATTACAACACTTGTAAATCACATGATTAAAATCTTAAAAAAAATATTCATATAGTTCAATAATAATATCTTAGTTAGAGACCATTCTTATTATCATCAATCCAAAATTTTAAATTTAAATATTATAAAAAAAAAAGAAGATATCAAAAATATATTATACGAGATCTCAAATATCAATAGTAGTTTCATTATATTATGGGTAATAATAAAGACTCATATTGTCAAATTGATCCATAAATGCCTTTTACAATCTTTAAACGAAAACATCTAACTTGAAAATATTGGGATATTATACCCCAAGCAGCCCAGTAGGGCCAAAATCAAGCCTTACACTCCATTTCCTGATACTGTCTTAGAGTGCTTCCTTATAGAGAAGTTCAAAGTGCAACAATTGGATCAATACAATGGTACATTAGACCCTAGAAGCATTTCAATCGCTTTCACACTTTGTTATGATTTTTCGAGGCTTGACATGCTGCCCTGTGCTAGTGTCTCGATGACTCTAAATGATACACTCGCATGTAGTTCTACCAACTCTGATCACCTAGCATCAACTCTTTTAAAGTGCTCTTTAGCCTTTTTAGCTCAGTTTTCCTTAGGCAAGAGGGTTGAGAAGCACTCGGACATCTCGTACAAGATAGGCCTCCAATGAGAGCTCGAGAGGCTTTCTAGCCCAGTTTAGTTCAAGACCAAAGGGACTTAAACTCTCCACTGCCACAAAGTTTGGCATATTCTACAACGCTCTCCAACCTGGGGGCTGTTATAGGAATGTTATGACACATGCCAAAGAGCTTCAGTAGCTAGAGGATATGGCCTGATCTCTGATTATCATTAAGGAGGCAAACCAACCGAGGTTAGCAAAACGAGTTCCCCAAGGCTATCCCGGGCTTGAAAAGGGAGAAGGGGGCAATTGGGCCCTTCATGAGTAGCCTTGTTTCCCATATCAGGAGGCACATTCACCTTAGTCCATTTCATTGTCAATACATTTAAACTCTTTTAGATGGAACATATGCCAACATACGGATACAAATCGATGATGACAAGTAGCTTAAATGGACGAGCCTGGTCCATCAATTGGAGTCTTTAGTCCCTGCTAAATACTGCCTATTTTGTCGGGGTTTGGGACATAAAACGGAATACTACAAAACTTATAGGGAGAGGTCATGTTTCTGATTAAGAAGAGTATGTTGATGAAGTTCATCCAATGGGTCTAGAAACCATCCTTTGATAAGGCTAGTGGATCAGAACTTCGACCACCATGCAACTATGCCAATTTTGATGCTATCAATGTGGTGGAGACTCAATTTGTCAACAAAGAGTGACAATAAGAGAAAGAAGCTAAAAGCAAAAGGAGGTGTCTATAATAGGAAGCCATAGTTTTTAATAATAATGATTATAATTATGTTACTTTTCCTTAGTCGGACATCATCATTATAAATGCACCCATATTTTTTATGTAGTAATTGACTATAATATAAAAGTTTTTATTTATAATGAATGTTATGAAGATCTTTTGCATCCAATGCTTTTATATGACTCGGGCTGACACAATAATGATTCAAACCATCCCAAGGTCTTCTGTATGTAAAACACATAATTTTTTAAATCTATATTTACAACATTATAATTATTATGCATCTCATTAATAAGAAAAATAATTATATAACTATAATTTTGAGAAAAAAATTAAATTTGAGGAATCAAAATCAGGGATTGATAGGCACCAATGGCATGCTCATATGTGTTTCTAGGTAGAAATTTATAACTGAGTGGAGCATGAAGGGCGTTCATGCATAGTTAGACAAAAGAAGTTGCACTTAACGCGATACTCTTGCATGCATGTGCCGTGGTATGGCGCCTGATTGGTACTCATACACCAATATAGGTATTTAAGCCTCCCTATGCTTAATTCAATTATTTGTGCTAGAAATGGGAGAGAAAAAATAGGGAAGAAGTAAAAAAAAAAAGAGAATGAAGAACATAGAGAAGGAGATGGAAAGGAATTTCAATACTATTTCGTATCAAATCTGATTAATTTTTAAATTAAAGTAAGTATATATAAACCTATTATTTAGTTTATTATTTAAATTTTTTAATTTTAATTTTGATTCTTGTTTAAAAGTAAATGTATGTTTATTTTATTAAATATTTTAATATTTTATTAGTTTTTATTAAATATTTACATATTTCACTTTTTTGTCAAACATTTGAATATTTTATTTGTTTTTATCCAAATTTAAATATTTTAAAATTTTATGTCCTTTTATTGAAATATCATAAAGAAAATCTTAAATATTTAAGTATTTGACCTTACTATTTTTATGTAAGTATTTGATAAAAATTCTCTTTTATAACATGAATGATGATTTTACCTTTCTCGGATTTGCAAAAGTTTTACATTTGTGTTATAGAGTTGACTATTAGAAAAAAATTTGAATTATTTTTTTAGATGGTTTATATTTAGACATGTCTTAATATATTAAAAAGATTTGAAGAACACACTCATTATTCAGTGATAAAAAAAAAGTGATATTTTACCCAATCTGTAAGGCCTAAATGTAGTATTGGTCTAAAATATTAAAAATATAAGTAGCTAGTTCTTTAAAGTTGTCCTTAGATTACATGGCATGCACGCCCCAATTCTTGGTTGACGTGCCCGATGGAATTATGTGTGATTTTCAGTTTTGCATATTTGTTATTTTGATTTGATACTTTTCCTTGCAATTATATATTAATTGGGAAGATCCAACATTGTTTTAAGGTGGGACCAAAATAATTTAGTCAGTCCTATAATTATCGCAATATATATTTAATTATATTGCTTGTTGTGTTAAAATATAATATTTAACCCAATTTTTGTTATTAGATTGTGATTATTAATGGATAAGTTTTATATCTAATATCATTATTATTACTTATTTGTGTCGAGGTTATTATATAAAATAGTATTAAAGAAAGTCGTAAGCAAGGCATCTAAGATGATTTGTGAAACTAAATATTAGAATTCACTGCCTGATAGATACTAAGAGGTTAGATGGTTGAGGTGCGAGCTCCATAGGCGTGGAGGACTATTTAGCTATGATGACCGAGATGACGGACATTATGATCATATGGTGCCGCGATAAGACAAAGAGCATAGGATGAATCAATGAGGTGGAAATCTGGGGTATCATATATAATGTCTAAGTGTGAGTTTTGAATGTTTATTTATTCATAAATAATTAAATTAAAAATAATAAATTGAGATCAAAGAATGAATAAATTTTGATCAAAAATTAAAATTAAATTAAATCATATCGAGTTGATGGATTCCTGACCGATACCTGAGAAACGTCTAAGCATACTTTGGGAAGAGGAGTGGTAGAGAGAGAAGAAGCTAAAAAAGCTCAATTCAAGTAATCCAAGCAAGATTTTTGATAAATTATAGTTAATATAAGTGTATTTCAAGCATTTTTTTCGTTTATTATTGCTCTTTTCTCAATTCTTTGAATATTTCTTATTTCAAGTGCTCACATATGATATGATTTCATAATTAAGATATTTATATTTAATATACAGGTCAAATTCTTCTATAAAAACATATGAAACTGATGTCTAAATTCTTATATATCATAATATTTAGCTGATTTCCATAATTGTCTCTCACGTATGTCATGAATTTATGATATAACGTTCTTCCATGTTTGATTTTTATTTATAAAATTTCTGCATGTTCAATTTAATTAAAAATATACTTTGTATCTTTTAAAAATTTAATTACCGTTTTCAGCATGTTTACTAATAGAGATAGAATTGTTGAATATCTTTAAGTAGCAAATTTTCCTATAAGAATTGTACTATTGTAAATTTTAAAAAGTAGCTTTTATATATATCAAAAATTTACTTGTTTAAGTTTCTCGACAATTTTTACACATGTTAAGACTTTATAGAATTTAAAGAAAAAATTCTACAATATGTTAAGAATTAAGAATATTTTCTCTGAAATGAGAAAATATAATAATTATAAAGAGTTATTTAGAGTTTTTTATAAAATTAAGTATTAGACTATTATAATAAATTCATCAGATGACATATTATGATATTTTTTAATATATTATAGTAGTAATTTAAGTTTGAGCTTATCATATATGGGTGAAAGTGGCACTCGTCTCCATCTATAAAGTCATATATATGATGGTTCATCTACAGGTCTTAAATAGTAGTATGCAACATTTAGTTGCATGAAAATAAATATAATCTGAATTTTGATTATTTGCTCATTTAGTTAGTGAGGTCATACTAACTCTTAATCCCTAAAAAATTGTTTAAGTGAGCTTGATTCTTATGGCATGAATTTGAATAAGATCATATAAAGGAATTTGATGCATTATCATGGAAATTTGATGAACTGAGTATATATTGTTATGAAAATTTATAACACTTCATTAAATATGATGTATTGTTCCTTCTGACACATTTTAATATAAATTATATGTTAAAATTAAAAATGATATATTTTATTAAATTTTTAACTTACGCCTATTTCTATTATTTACTAACCCCTTTTATACCAAGGCACATGGATTGAAGGCCTACTGTGTTGGAGAAGACTTTTGCAATAGTTGCTAAAGATATTCAAGATGATCTATTGATGGTTAAAGGTAATATACTCTTCTTTAAATTTATGGCATATGTGTTAATAGAATCATAACCTACACATTTCTTCGTGGCCCATCGATTTGTCTATAAATTGTGTTCATCTCCTAGAATTTTGGATTATACGTTAATAGCATTTACTCCAATAGGTAAGTCTTTAGTAGCATATATTATGTATCCCCAATATGTTATTTGGGTTCATGGATGTGAATTATCTATAGACTTAATTTTTCTAGACATGCAGGGGTTTGATATCATTTTGGATATAGATTGGTTGATGTGATGTCATGCAAGTATTGATTGTTTCAATAGCAAAGTTCAGTTTTGTATTTAAGGTTATGAACTCTTTGAGTTTCAAAGAATTGTTATGAAGGTGTTGGCATGTTTGATTTCAGTTTTACATGCATGTCATTTGATACAAGTTGAGTATCAAACTTACCACGCTTATGTTATTGTTGCGGGGAGTCACAATATGCCTATTGAAGAAATTTTAGTGGTTAAAAATTTAAAGATATCTTTTCTAAAGAATTGTCTAGTTTGCTTCCAAATAGGAGGGTTAAATTTGGTATTGACTCAGTACCAAGATCTGTACTTATTTTAAAAACTACATATAAAAGGCTCCCTTAGAATTAAGAAAATTAAAATAGTAGTTATAAGAATTACTAAAGAAAGAATTTACCTGACCAAGTATATCGCTATGGAGCACTCCAATATTGTTTGTAAAGAATGATTGATCAATGAGATTACACATTAATTATCGAGAATTGAATAAGAGTACTATTAAGAATAAGTATTCTTCACCAATAATTGACAATTTGTTCGACCAATTATAAGGAACTTAAAATTTTTTTCAAACTTAATGTGTGCTCAGCGTATCATCAATTAAGGATTAATTTGGAAAACAAACAAAAGAAAATATTTTAAATAAGGTATGGTTATTATGAATTTTTGGTGATACTTTTTGGTTCAAATAATACATCTGTAGTACTCATGAATCTAATGAATCAGGTTTTTAAACACTTTTTAGATCAATTTATAGTGATTTTCCTTGATGATTTTTTGGTTTATTTGTGTAGCTATGATAATCATGTAAGTACATTTGAGAATCGCCTTGTAGATTTCGAGAAACAGACGATCATTTAGAAAATTAAAGAAAGGTGAATTTTAATTTGAGGAGGTATCCTTTGGCAACCATATTTCGATAGGGAGAGTGGTAGTGATCAAAAAAAGATGAAATTAGTAACTAATTGGGAACAATGAATGGACATTATTGAGGCCCGTAATTTCTTTGGTTTGGCTAGGTGTTATAGGCACTTTGTTAAAATTATTTGAAGATTTGGGTGTCTTTGACTCATTTAACCTAGAAGAAAGTAGTATTTCATTGGAATGAGAAATTCAAGAGAAGATTCCAAAAATTAAAAATTCAATTGACTTTTGCATCAATTTTAATAAATTTTGAGGAAATTGGAGGTTTTTTGGTCTACTGTGATACTTCAAAAAAGGATTGGTTTGCACTTTGATACAATATGATAGGGTAATTGCAAATGTATCAAGGCAATTCAAGATTTATAAGTAGAACTATCCTACCCATGGTTTGGAATAAATTTACAGTTGTCTTTGTTTTGAAAATATGGATGGATTATTTCTATAGAGATAAATTTGTGGCATACTCTAATTATAAAAGTTTAAGATATTTGTCTTTATAAAAGAAATTTAATATAAGATAATTTCATTTGGTGAACTTACTATGTAACGTCTTAGATGTTTTCGTCAATATTTTTCTTGAATAAATAAAATTATTTGATCAATTTGATTAATTATGTGGATCTTGGCCTTACACGGCTAGTAAAATATGGTTTTCATTGTGTAATAAATTGTGTAACGTTTTCGGGCATCTTCTTGTGAATATTATTCGTTTTGCCATACAGGCGCACGATTTTGTTCCTGGCAAACGGCCGCCACCACCTCCAAAACGCGTCTATAAAGAGGTATCCATGCCCTTATAAGGCACGCTTCTTTTTTCTCCCCATCTGATGTGAAACATTACAATCCACCCCCCTTGGGAGCCCAGCGTCCGTGCTGGCACATCAAACCAGGACTCGTCTTTGATAGTATTTGTAACGTCCCCGGACACCTGCTTGTGAATATTGTCCGCTTTGCTATATAGGTTTTCGAGAACCCTAGCGATAGGAAGTAAGAGAGTGTGGGGGTCCTAAAAGCGCGAAAGCTTGAGAGGACGTTGGGCAAACTCTAAGGGATTCCTCTGGAAAAAAGGAACATAAGCTTGAGAGTAATTGAAGTTGGTATGAGAGCGTTTGTTTTCTCCCAGAAGTCTTGCCTGGAGTGTTGACTCCATGGCCTTTTTATAGTCGAGAGGTTGAGAATCCTTCCTTAGGAAGGAGTGCGGGATCTCAGGGCTCTGCTGGAATAGCTTCCTTTCTTGACGTTGACATTAATGGTGGTAACGGCTCCTTTGGAGGTTCTCCTTCTTTCGGTGCTTTGCAACGGCTAGGGTTTTACAGCAGACAGGAGAGAGAATTTGTTGCTTTTCTCATTGGATGAGCGCTGAATCTGCTAGTGACCGTTGCTGTAAAGATTACATTCTGGGAGAGCGCAAAATCAGGAAAGAAAGCTGCTACAGGCCAAACTGGGCCTGGCCAATGTAAGGCATATTCGAGGGCAGGCCTTTTACAGCACTGCTGGTGAATAGAAATGTTGACCGTCCCTGATGCCAGTCACCCGTCATTGTGCTGGTTTCGTTGTCCATTCGTCTAATCAACGGTTTGCGTTGACTGTCCAGGTCAATGCATGGGCCTTTGTGAATTTGGGTCGTTTCTCTTTACTGGGCCAGCCCACTATGGGAGTACCCATCACTAGCCCCCCATGCTGGTGGTCAGACTTCTGACCTCCAGCATGTCGACGATGGGTCGTGTGGCTTGGAGTCCACCAAGGTCCTTTGATCGGCTCCGTTGACTATCCAAGCCCAAAATCCAAAGATCACGCCAAAGGAGAAGTGCATCGGATTTGCTAACTGCCCTGGCCAAAATTCGGAGAACCTGCTGAAGGAATTATTGATCGGATTTGTTGATCATCAAGGCCAAGGTCCGGAGAACTTGCTGAAGGAATTGTTGACCGGATTTGTTGACCGTCAAGGCTAAGGTCCGAAAAACTTGCTGAAGAAATTGTTGACCGAATTCGTTGACCATCAAGAGCAAAGTCTAGAGAACTTGCTGAAGAAATTATTGACCTGATTCGTTGACCGTCAAGGCCAAGATTCGAAGAACCTATGGGAGTGGAGTGACCCGCCATCATTAGTTATTTTGTTCAGATGAAAAGGTGGCTACGTGTCTGCACACAGTGAATTAGAGATCCCAGTAATTAATGCACCGATGGATCTGGTTCGTCTGTGCCCATTTGGGGGTGCCACATGGAAGTAATGATGGTGTGTGTTTACGAGACGATTACTTTGGTTGGCGTTTGTGCTGCCTTCAAGTTGCCAGTTCATCTCCTTTTTTGAATTTCCCACGCTTTCCTTCATCTTCTTCGAGTTAGAATTTTTTGAGTGCTCTATGACTTTTCCTAGCCTCCATATTCATGGCCCCTGTTCTCGAGATTGCCTCCATCCTAAAAGAACGCAATGTGAAAGAGCTATGAATGGAATACAATATTCCGAATGGGACAGTCTTTCGGGTCCCTGCCAAGGAAGACATGGCGTGTACGTCTCTTGAGGGCTTCATCACCGTCTATGTGGCCCACTTGAGGAGTGGCCTACGTGTTCCTATCCCCGACGAGCTATTAGAGGTCTTTACAGCTCTTTGAGTCCCTATCGAACAGTATCACGCGGACGCCATGCGGTACCTATGCACCTTTTGTATATTTCTCCATCATCATATGAGGCAGATGATGGTGGCGATGGTGAGAGTGCTCTTTAAGTTCAACCATGGAGAAGAGTGGATTTTCCTGGCCCCACGCGGAGGTCTCCCAGTTAGTTCTGCCATATATGATTCTTTAAAGAATTGGAAGAATCGATTCTTTTTCGTTCATGTGGGTGAGTCCTGGCCGTTAGCCCAGGAATGGGGCAAGGTGTCCAATACTTATACTGGGACTCCTTCTGAGGAGGAGACGGAGTCCCTGGAGTGGTTGTTCCGATTGGTGGAAAAACACCACTAAGAGTTTCGGAGAGACCACTTGGTCTCTCGCGGTGAGGCCCGGAAGGCCAAGTGGGGGCCTCCGTCCCCTGAGTAAAAGGTGGTGAGTCTTGCTTCTAAGAGGAAGGCTAGGACTCCGGTGATTGGTGAGCTAGCCGGCGAGGAGTCCCCCTCAAGTCCAGTGGTAAAGAGGCCGATGACGGTTGCAGCAATGAGGCCTTCTCATCCTCCTCCACCAATCCAGGGACCATTCTGATTGGCCAACTTGCCGATGTAGGAGATATCTATGGTGTAGGTGGTGAGGAGTCCGCCATTGAGGCTTGTAGAGCTAGATTGTGCTCTGCCACCGGCTGTGCCATTCCCTCCCACAGTCGGAGCACTTGACGTGGTTGGAACCCTCCCCAGAGGCCGTCATCGAGTGTGTCACTGATCCATCGGAGGAGATACCTGCCGGGGAAACCAGGGAGGCGCCAATTGAGCCTCCTATTGAGCAAGCTGTCGCAACATCTGACGAGCCGGCTCCTGAGGAGATTCTAGTGGAGCCAAGAGTGTCAGTGGTCGAAGAACCTCAATCAGCAATTGAGGTCAGGGTAGAGCTCATGGGGGAGGTCACCGATGAGGAACCCGTACAAGTCGTGAGAAGGCTAGAGGAGCCTGATGTTGGGAGTCCATCGGAGAAGGATGACCTTATGGCGGAGCTATTGGAGGAGTCTACGGCGAAAGCCATTGCTAGGTCTGCTAGAGAGGGTTCCATTTCTGCTACTCCATTATCAGAGCCAAGATCTCGTGTTTGGCCAGTGCTTCCAGCGCGCCGGATTTGGCAATTGAACTTTTTGCTGCCTGCCTTTCCTCTTGGTTTAATCGCCGCTAATACTTATCATTTTTGCAGAAAGAAAACGTTTTTGCTACTGTCGTTAAGGCAATTGGCTAGCAAGATCTGGCGATCACTGACAGGGACAAGCTGATTGCTTGGCTCGACGAGGAGTTAGAAGTGATGAGGACGGAGCATCAAGATGATGTGGTCGCTTTAGGATCAGTGTTGGCTAACCTGGAGGCTGAGGTCACCCGGCTGAGAGAGGAGAATGTTAGCCTTAAAGATGCCGTG
The DNA here is from genome assembly GCA_028571085.2 of Nepenthes alata. Lineage (NCBI taxonomy): Eukaryota > Viridiplantae > Streptophyta > Magnoliopsida > Caryophyllales > Nepenthaceae > Nepenthes > Nepenthes alata. Next base: position 7,666 of record JAOVVI020003723.1, on the reverse strand, counting down.
GTGCTGGGTCTAGTGGAAGAGAACGATAAGCTGAGGGAAGATAATGCTCGCCTCGAGGATGAGATCGAGTGGGCCACAAGGCGCGTTGACCAGCTTGCGGGACAAATAACTACACTAGAGAATGAGCTGACCACCCACATCCATTCTCACGAAGTTGAGAACATGTTGCTGGCGTGGTTATGGGAGGGGATTAACATTAGTCGGCGCATTGCCCGGTTGATTGATCCCAACTTTCCAATCAAATTTCTTAACCTAGAGAATCACTCTGCTCAACGTCGTGAGAGACTCATGGGGGAACCCCGGGTTAGCCACGGATCATCAGCATCTTCTTCTGAGCGCTCCGCTCTTCCTTAGCTTTTGTAAATGATGTACCTTTTGGATAAATGCAATATGTAAAATGGCAGCTTTATGGATGTTATGTGTCTTTTGCCTTTTGTTAGTTTCGTTGCTGAGTTTTTCAGCCAACTTTATGCACACAGGTTGGCCGTCCTCCTTATTTAACACAATGCTATCTTTTTGTGGAAGACTTGGGCCTTTGAATCAATATCAAGATTGGCTCGGATGGCACGCCAAGTCTGATCAGTTCATATGGGAGTAATATTTTGGTGGCACTGCCCTAGCGCGTGCTTGGGCGGCCAATGTTTTTGGCAGGCTACCCTACTTCTATCGACCGTCGTTGACTGATGGCGCCACTTTCCAATGTAGGAGGTCGTCACATGGGCTGCTTAATCCCCCTAAGACTTTTGACCGTGAATGGGCCACGCGGTTGTCCAAGTTTTAATTCGACAATCAGTTACTGCCTTGATAACTAGGGTTTAAATACGGCCGCTTATGAGCCGCCTGGATGACCAGGGTTTAAATACGATCGCTTATGGGCCGCCTGAACGACCAAGGTTTTACTACTAGAGGGTGAAAAGCCTTCCGACTTAGGGGCAGTCTAGGTCGTGATAACCTGCAAACATACATAAAGATGCGTATGGAAAAGAAAAAGAGAAGAACCTATAGTGAGGTGGTATAACGTGCCAAGTGTTCCTATATGCATGCAGATGGTTAACTTACCTGTGTCTCTACTGAAAGTAATGCTTGAGGTGGACTCGTTGCACGTTCGAGGAACCAACTTGTCATTCTGGGTTCGTAGTTTGTATGCTCCGTTTCACAGGACGGCGGAGATTAAGAAGCGACCCTCCCAATTCGGTGAGAATTTATTCAATTGGCGATCTTGCCCGTAGCCTCGATGCTTTGCAAGACCATGTCTCCAATATCGAATTGTCATGCTTTTACCTTTTTATTGTCATAGCGGGCTGGGGTTCGCATCCTGGCAGCATCGCGGGCATTCTCCAACAAGTCCAGATGTTTCCTAATTTTCAAGGAATTGCCCTACGGGTCGAAGGATTCAACCCTTAGACTTGGGAGCCCGATCTCGATCGGAATTACTACTTTAGTTTTGCAATAGAGGCTGAAGGGGGTCTCACGGGTTAGCTCCTTTGAGGTCATTTGATATGACCATAGGATGGAAGGCAGCTCATCCACTCATGAGCCCCCAGCTTCCTCTAGCTTGGTCTTGAGACCGTGGAGTAGTATGCGATTTGTGACCTCCACCTGTCTATTTATTTGTAGGTATACTACCGAAGTGTGGACCAGTTTGATGCCCAGGTTGGTGCAAACTTGGTGAAGCGCTTTCTCGAGAACTGAGTTCCGCTGTAAATGAGGATGGCCTCGGGAATGCCAAATCTGTCAACTATATTCTGACAGACAAATTCAAGAGCATTGTGCTCTGTGATTTTAGCCAACGGGACGGCTTCGATCCACTTAGTGAAGTAGTCGATGCCGCGATAATAAATTTTCTTTGCCCCGTTGTAAGGGAAAATAGGCCGAGAATAACCAACCCGAATTGAGCGAATGGCCATGGAGCCTGGAGGGATTTTTGCTCAGTAGGCGGCAGATGGTGATGATTGCGTGAATCTGACATTTTTCACACCTCTTTACGAACTTGAGCACATCCTTTTTCATCGTTGGCTAGTAGTAACTTTGGCGCATGATTTTAAATGCCAAGTTCTTGCCACCAATATGCAATCTGCTTATCCCGAGGTGGACTTCTCCTAAGGTGTAGTCGGTCTCCTTTGGAGTGAGGCACCAGAGGTACCGGGTCGAGTAGCCATGACGATATAGCCATCCATTGATCACGGTGTACCAGTTGGCTGTCTTTTTGACCCTCCTCGCATCGTCTGTTTCTTCTGGAAGTGTTTCGTCCGTTAGGTATTTTTGCTACGGTGTCGTCCCATTTTTTACTTCAAAGATTTGCATCGCTTCCTACTCTTCCGTGTTTGGAGCAAGGAGAATTTCTCGCATGTTCCTTGAGTATTGTTCTGGATTCTTGCTGCCGTCGCTCTGGCAAGTTGATCGACCTTCCAGTTTTCAATTCGGGGGATATGGGCGAGAGTCACATGGTCGAATCTTCTGCTTACCTTCTTTACCTTGGCCAAGTATTTTGCATGGTGAGGGTTGGATGCATCAAAAATCCTATTAACATGGTTGATGTTCAGCTCAGAGTCGCTGTAGATTATCAGTCATTTAGCTGAGCACTCTTTGGCCAGTCTTAACCCAACCAACAGGATTTTGTATTCGATAACGTTGTTGGTTGTTGGGAACTCGAGGCAGAGTAAGTACTTCACCTCAAATCCATTCTGGGTTTTTAGGACTACTCCGACTCGACTGCCGGAACTCGTAGATGATCCGTCCACATTGAGGACCCCTTTCGGCTCTACCTCACTTTTTTCTATGTTTTTAGCGAGCTGTTCCTTGAGAATTGGTGTCGTGGGTTCGACAATGAAGTTGGCTAAAGCCTGACCTTTAATGGTTGGTCAAGGCCGAAACTCGATGTTGAAGTCTCCCAATTTGATATCCCACTTTACCAACCATCAAGAAATGTAAGATTTCTGGAAAATGCTCTTCAGAGGTTGGTCAGTGAAAACAATCACACGGTGAGCCCGAAAGTAAGGTCTCAATGTCCGAGCGGAGAAGACAAGTGCCAAGGATAATTTTTCAGCGTGTGGGCAGCGTATTTCTGGGCCGGTCAACCTTTTTCTTACGTAATGGACCGGTCGTTGGACATCGTAGTCCTAGCGTACGAGGATGGAGCTGAGGGCCACCTCTGATACTGCTAGGTAAAGTTAGAGCTCCTCTCCATCCTTAGGTGACGTCAACAATGGTGGGCTGGCAAGATATCGCTTTAGTTCGTCAAAGGTTGTCTAGCACTTGATCGTCCACTGGAATCTGTTTGCTTTTGTTCCCCTTAATACCTTAAAGAAGGGCTTGTACTTGTCTCCTGACTTCGCTAAGAAGCAAGACAGGGCCGCTAGTCGCCTGGTTAGTCGCTGGACTTCCTTGACGTTCTTGGTGGTGACAAGTCTGCGAGAGCCTTAATCTTCTATGGGTTTACTTCGATTCCCTGCTGGGAGACGATAAAACCCAGAAATTTCTCGATAGAGAATCTGAAGACGTATTTAGCGGGATTCAGTTTAATCCGGTGTGCGTGAAGCACATCAAAAGATTTGGCCGGATCGTGAATGTGATCATTATTAACTTTGCTCTTGACGAGCATATCGTCAACGTAAACCTCCATATTGCGGCCGATTTATTTTTTGAATATCTTATTTACGAGTCGCTGGTAAGTGGCGTCCGCGTTTTTGAGACCAAAAGGCATGACATTGTAACAATGTCCCTTAATCTGTCATGAAAGAGGTATGCTCCTCGTCCTCTAGGATCATCCGGATTGGTTATAGCCCAAGTATGCAGCCATGAAACTGAACAGCTCGTGTCCGGATATCGAATCCACTAATAGGTCAATCCGGGGTAAAAGAAAACTGTCTTTTGGGTAGGTTTTGTTAACGTTGATAAAATTGACATATATTCGCCATTTCCCGTTACTTTTATTTACCAGGATGACATTCGAAATCTATTCCGAGTATTGGACCTCCTTGATGAAGCCTACGTCCAGTAGCTTTTTTACCTATTCTCAGATGGTAACTAGTTTTTCTACGAAATGATTTCTCCGTTTCTGCATGATAGGTTTGCGGCCGGGATAGAGGTCTAGTTTGTGGATCGTTACCCCGGCTGGAATCCAAGGCATGTCAGCGGGAGTCCACGCGAAGATATCTACGTTTTGTCTTAAGAACATGATCAACTCATCGTGCAGTATCCCGATGAGTGAGCCACTGATCTGTACACAACGTTTCGGATCTTTCGGATTTAGTGGGATCAGGTTAGTTGCCTCTTCAGACTGTGCTTGCTGTAAAGTCACCTCGTCCCAATGGTTGAGTTGTCCTACCGACCGGGTGCTGCCGTTTGAGGTGATTTGCGACATATAACATGTTTGCCTGATGGTATGGTCGACCAGAACCTCGCCTATACCATAAGCCGGTGAAAATTTTATCTTAAGATGTGGTATTGAAGTGACCGCTCCGAACGCTGTTAGGCATGGACATCCTAATATAGAGTTATTAACGGAAGGCAAGTCAACCACCAAGAAGGTAAGTGTTTTACTCGCTGTTCTTGGGTGTGTACCCAGTATAACTTCTAAGTGGATTGTCCCTTAGACAGGTACCAGTTTATTATCAAGACCGTACAATGGCCCTTCAGCAGGCTTTAATTGATTTTTTTTAAACCAAGTTTAAAATAGGTACCAAGGTAAAGCAAGTCACGTGAACTTCTATTATCGACAAATACTCGTTTCAGCTGGTAGTCAACGCTACCATCCTAAACGAGGGCGGATACAACTGGGGGGTTTGCATGGGGAGAAACTACAAGCGCAAAGTCATCATTACTAAAACTAATGACGTTATTCTTAGTGCGCTGCTTCTTATTCCCGACATACTGCTCCCTACGATCTGTCAGAGTCTTGACAGGTCGAGTTGCGATCATGTTGACTACTCCTCCGCGACATGATTTCTCGGAGGAGATGGTTCTGTGCCTTCACCGCCTGCTGTATCGGAGCTCTGGCCAGGGTTCTTGATGAATCTGGTAAGGTGGCCCCAGCGGATCAGCTCTTCTATCTTCCGCTGGAGTGTTTTACAATCTTCGGTGGAGTGTCCGAGGGATCGATGGAAATCGCAGTATTTGACTGGATTCCATCCTTCTATCTTCTTAAGTGGTTTTAGCCTCTTAAGGAACTTTTCACCCCTGATATGCATGAGGACGTTTAAACGCATGTCGGTCAAGGGCGTCAGGCTAATTGGCCCATAGTCCTTACACTTCGAGGGTTCAACCCTGGGGTGCTTCCTGTGGGGGTGAACACCATCGCTATACTTCCTCTTTCCTTCGATAGGGAAAGAGCGAGGCTGTTCGGTCCGCTCGGGATGCTTATCTTTGTTGGCCTCCTCTGTCGCCACATAGGCCCTTGTAATAGACTCTGCTTCTTGAAAGGTCTGCGGATTCTTATGGGCCTTGTGTCTAAAGAATCTCCATTTGTCAAAACGGATCTCCTACATGAGCATGGGGATCCATCCAACTTTTGCTATGAAGCGGTCCAGAAACTTCCACGGATTCTCCCCGTGCCTCTGCTTGATATGCGATAGGTGTCAATGTTGCTTCTCCACTCGGCGGCTGGAGGTGTACTGTGATAGAAAGAGGTCAGCTAGCTCTCGGAAGCTTCGGATGGAATCCAAGGGGAGATGATGGAACCAGATGCGCACGTCTCCTTTTAAGGTGAGTGGGAAGTAGCGACACATGGCCACGTCTTTAACCCTTGTAGACCCAAATGGGTGTGGAAGTAGGCAAGGTGGTTAACAGGATCAGTACTCCCATCATACAAGTTAAGGGTTGGCATTTTAAACTATATGGGTATGGGACGACTCAAGATCTCTGTCATGAAAGGGTATTTATCCAGATCTGCCGTGTACTCATCGCGGGTCCATATTTTCTTCCGTCTTAAATCTGCTCGAGCTGCACTGGCTGATCTTTTGCGTTCTTTCTCTAGTGTGGACAGTTGTCAGCTGGCTGCTGCCTCTAGTGGATCTGACGGCTCAAGAGGCTTATTCGATCCGGGTCCTGGATTCCACCCAAGTATATCGAGGGTTCCTTCGCTTGGGACTTTCTTCTAGAGTCATGTTGCCTAAATGCTCCCTAGGCCTTAGTTGGCTTTGGGCCTGTAAGGGCTCTGCCACCTGAATGTGGGCCGACCTTCTGGATTTCTTTGTCGGCTTTTTCTTCGTTTGGCCTCCCCTCTTGGAGGCCGCGCGGGGGCTACTGTTGGTGGAGCCCTTGTTGTGCGGGCTCCTTGTGGGATCAGACTATTTGGAGCATCTTGTTGGTGTTTTACATGTACTCCGCCATATTTTGAAAGAAAGGGGCGGGTACCCCACTAACCGTCCCGTTGACCAGGGTACCAGCAGCGTGGTCTTGGTTGGGAGGGGTCACATCCCTGGAGGGTTCACTTGCTTGTATCCTCGTGTTCACCATTTCGATTGAGGGTATTGGTTGAGAAAGGTTTCTGAAAAACGTAGCTGACTTTTTGTAAGCGATTTCCACAGATGGCGCTAATGATGTATCTTGGAACCAAACTTCGAATGGGTTAGGGTTACGTTGATCGTTGAATCTGGCTCCGTCCACCTAGTATGGATCCTGCACACCACTAAGACAAACGAGAGGTCAGGTGCCGGTAAAACGTTGCCCCTCCGAAAATACTTCGATACTCAAATCAGTAAAATAACCTTCCAATAATCGAGAAGGTAAAGAAAAAAGTGTGATAAGGGTAAGAGTCAGATAGTGTTTATAGGAATGATTTGGCTTTCGTTGGGAGAGGTTAAAGTTGCTTGCGAGGAGCGTTGGTTCCTGTATCCGGGTTTTGGAGAACTCTAGCAACAGGAAGTAAGAGAGTGTGGGCATTGTAAAAGTACGAGAGCTTGAGTGGACGTCGGGCAAACTCTGAGGGATTCCTCTAGAAAAAAGGAACGTAAGCTTGAGAGCGATTGAAGCTGGTATGAGAGCATTTGCTTTCTCCCATAAGTCGTGCCTGGAGTGTTGACTCCATGGCTTTCTTATAGTGGAGAGGTTAAGAATCCTTCATTAGGAAGGAATGTGGGATCTCAGAGCTCTGCTGGAACGGCTTCTTTTCCTGACACTGGCATTAATGGTGGTAACGGCTGCTTGGGAGGTTCCCTTTCCTTCTGTGCTTTACAACGGCTAGGGTTTTACAGCAGACAAGGGAGAGAATCTAGTGCTTTTTTCATAGGGTAAGCGCTGAATCTGCTGGTGATCGTTGCTGTGGAGGTTGCCTTTTGGGAGAGTGGAAAATCAGGGAAGAAAGCTACTGCAAGCCAAACTGGGCCTAGCCCATGTAAGGCTTATTCGAGGGCAAACCTGTTACAGCGCTGCTGGTTAACAGAAATGTTGACCGTCCCTGATGCCAGTCGCCCATTCTTGTGCTGGTTTCATTGGCTTTTCATTCGGTCAACGGTTTGCGTTGACCGTCCAAGGCAATGCGTGGGCCTTCTTGGATTTGGGCCATTTCTCCTTCTGAGCCAGCTCACTATGGGAGTACCCATCAAATAGATTATTGACAATAATTTTGGGAATTAAAAACCAGGTTGTTGGGGATCTTAAAAGAGTGGTATTCAGTCATGGATTTGAGGATATAACTAAATATATTGTGACAATTTTGTTGGAATTA